>VZTF01000079.1:0-48461 GCA_013397755.1 Cnemophilus loriae
CCTCAGGGCAGATCTCTGAAAGAGATCTCCTAAAAATCTCCTGTAACTCTAAACATGTGTGGACACTGAGGAGAGCTGGCAGACCTAGCCACAAGAACATGCTTTCCTAAATATCCAAGAGGAATTCAAAATTCGCAAAAACTGTTGTAACAGGTTTGAAGGAGAAAAAGGAGGTGAAAAGCTGGGGGAAAATCATTCTCCCCTGTTCCCCCCACAAACTGGGTATGATTATTAATGGACTCCCAAAGGTAGTGCTGGAGGTAAGGGCAGGAGAGCAGCACTCAATACACATCCCAAATGACCCTCATTGTCCTTGATATTATCACATCATAAGCTGGTATCACACGGTACATCAACAAAACAATCCTGATCCCTCTCCCTGATCTGAAAAATATCAGGAGGTATGGAAATATATACAGTTAGGTACCACACCACATGGACAAATCACGCAATATTGTGACCAGTGGCTCTGGACCTAATGCAACAAATGCTTAGATGAAATTTGTTTCAAACCCACTCTGGTCAGACCTATTGCTATCCCAACCCTTCGTGCCTCACACTGGATGCCAAATAAGGCTGTTGTGGCTCAGGAATGGTGTTCTCCAATTTAGTGTTTCCACTGAAACACTCCAAACCACACACACTGCTCGATCACTATCCCTCTCCCTCTCCCCCACAGCAAGTTGAAGAAGAGAATCGGATGCACAAACAGTAACAGCAACAATATGAGTGACAGAGGGTACATGTAAACAAAACCCAGACAATTCGCACATGATTGCTCACAGACCTCTCCCCTTCTTCCTCCCCTCTACCTCCCCAGAAACCCCAGCAATACCCAAGCACTCCCTCCACCATGCTACCTGAGCCAGAAGGAAGCCCTTCCCCTGTCCCTGAAAAATGACATGAGGTGGTACAAAATAACCTTTGGGTCCAAACCATGCCCAGTCTGGCTACTGCAAAGTTTAACCCTATGCTGGCCAGACCTTGGACATTATCTATCCCTTATTTGGTACCACACTTTTTTGAGTGCCAGAACAATTTAGAATTACTTAGGTATTTTCTTTATAGCAAGTAGTTTTACAATTGTGCACACTGCCTGCCAAATTATAGGACAAGATATTTTAATGCCAAATTACAAATACTGCCCACAGTAATCTTTATAAAGAAAATAACAATACAGGCCTTACTGGACCTGGTGATGCTATAAAATGAGAATGCTGAGAGCAATTGTTTTGAAAACAATTTGCTCCTAAAAACCTTCTTGTTTGAGTTTTACATGAATTTTTATTCCCACGACAGCCAAAGATGACGACTAAATTAACCTAAATTATTCTATAGTATCTCCAAGCATTTCATCAATTAATTTTTTTATAAGAACACAAAACAGGTCAGAGAAACTGTAAACTAAATGTAAACGAAATGTCATGTTAATAGACTTTCATTCCATACCATTAACTTACCATAATATCTCCCTTCAAAAGCTGGGCAGGGTCTATAGCAATGCAGATTCGACTTTGATTTTCTGACCCTATGCTACTTAATAGGAGAGAAAAGAAAAATAAAATACATGGTTTCAAGACAGAAAAACACAAAACAAACAAGAAACCCACAAGCAAAACTAAAAAAGGCCATGTAATTCTGCAATCATGAAAATTAAAACCTAAATTCAAACATAATGGAAAATGCTTACAACTTACTATATTCCAGATGTATAAACTGGTTGCATAGCCTGGTATAACTTCAGAAAAGGCCGACAAGCTGAAAAGAAGCCAATTAAAAAATGTGTTTTGTAATATTCAGATATAGGAAAATAATTAAAACTAGGAAGCTTCATGCACATCCAGACTGAGCAAAGTGGCACACAAGTGGCAATGCTGGACTGTCAAAATACCCTTCAAAGCAAAATTGGCTAAAACCCACTTTATTTTATTTTATTTTATTTTATGTCAGACTAGTTCTGAATTCAGTAGGGAGGGACTTTAAAGGATTCTTGTAACGAAGGAAACAAATTCTGCAAGAAAACAAAATTATTAAGGGAAGAATAATAATGGCCAAAACAAAAGCAAATCCCCAAAATAAAATGAAAACATTTTCAAAATAAACAAATTATTTGATCTTCAGTTTTGTTTCAAAATTAGTAAGGCCCTTAAATTTCTACCCAGAACAAACAATACCCTAACTTTATTAAAGTACTTATTTTAGAAATGAAATCAGACTAAACAGCAATGACAATATAATCATTGCAAATTCATGCTGGTTATATTACAAAAGACCAGTGCTATTTAACCGTTGGATAATAATAATACAGAAACACAGAACTGTTATTTAATCATAAATCATTAAGACCTCTAAGTTCATCAAGTCCAATCATTAAAGTTGGATTCCTTTACTGTGCTCTAGCACATTATCTCATTTTATCATTTTAATTTTAAAACCACTTAGTATAGCAAGCCACGTTAGTAGCACTGGTGAGGCCACACCTCAACTACTGTGTCCAGTTCTGGGCCACTCACTTCAAGAAAGACACTGAAGTGCTGGAGTGTATCCAGAAAAGGTCAAGGGAGGTGGTGAAGAGTCTCCACACATGCCCTATGAGGACCGGCTGAGGGAGCTGGGTTGTTTCATCTGGGGAAAAGGAGGCTCAGGGAGACCTTATCGCTCCCTAAAACTGCCTGAAAGGAGGTTGTAGCAAGGTGGGAGTCAGCCTCTTCTCCTGGGCAACGAATGATACGATAAGAGGACATAGCCTCAAGCTGCACAGGGAAGGTTCCTTCTGGATATCAGGAAGAATTTTTTCACTGAAAGGGTTTTTAAACTTTGGGATGGAATGCCCAGGGAGGTGGTGGAGTCACCATCCCTGTAGGTGTTCAAGAAACGACTGGACATGGTACTTAGTGACAGTGTGCTAGTTGACAAGGTGATGATGGGTCAAAGTTTGGACTCGATTATCTTGGAGGTCCTTTTCCAAACTAAATGATTCTATGTAATTCTGTAAGTACACCCTATCCAAACAGCTTTTCCACACAAAATCCAATCTCGAAACAGAAAAGAGACTATAATTACAATTATTTCCCAAAACAAAGAGGAAATTGCTGTTAAACCTGACCAGGTTCTCAGATCCTTTGCAGTAACAGGGACCACAACTGTTCAGAACTAGGCAGACACAAATAGCATCAACTATTCATTTAAGAGAGAACAAGAGACTGATTTCACCTGCTCAAATTTTCACTCTTAAAATGTTTCTCTTCTGGTTACTTTATTGGGAATATTTGGATGGATATCAAGAAGATATTAATTCTACTTTGAGATTCATGCAGGCTTTCTAGAAAGTTCCAAAATAAAATAAGACTTTGATCCTACACCTGAATAGGAAAAATTAGGTAATTTACCTCCCCCGGCATCTAAGTTTGGGATGCCATGAAGGATAACATAGTGCAGGAAAAGAGGGGTTGCATTCATTTTCACAGATCCAGATAGAAGGCCACTTAAGAACTGCACGTATCTAAAAACAGAAAGTTTATCTGAATTATATAAAACCACTAATACCAGGGAAATACATTATTTACACAATGATATTTCCAGATTATGGGTAATGAATAGAATTGTGACAATGCACATAATTTCAAAATAATAATCTTCACAAAAAAGCATGAAAAGACACTTTAATTTAGCACTGTATTAAATCAATGGCTGTTACATTGCTGTTGTTGATATCATTATTTCATTTATTTACATTACTACTCTAAGTAAGAAATGAAGCAGAAGAGGCAGTAAAGTCAACTGTTTTGGTACACATTCTTAGTTGCAACTGTAGTCTTAAATGTCTTTCACAGCAGTATGATATGGGTCCCACCCAATTTACAGTGAAGTTATCTTCATTAAAACAAAAGCATGAAATGCCCTTATCAGAAATCTTAACATTAAGGGCAATGCAGTCAAATAACATCTTCATAATGAGAAGTGATCTCATTCAACACAAAACAAGAGGAAAACTACCATAGCAATGTGAAAATTATTCTATTTCTGCTATTTAGTACATAGTTTGGTCACAAGCTCATGAGCAAATACATGCAAGTAAACATCACTGCAGTGTCTTTAATTCTTCCACTGGCTTTGAGTCCCTTTTTCTTCCATGCCTACGAGAAGACCTTCATTTAACTTTATTCTCAGGAATGTAGAGAGCAAAACCACCTCTTTTTCACCTTTATGCACAGACCTCATTAACTGAACTCCTGGTAACCCCACAACTAAGGATATCCTGCTGAGTAACAACAGCTTTACTACCCCAGAATGGGGGTTGTGGTGATTTAAAATAGGTTTCATTTTAGAGAGAGCTTGCAAAGCTCAATTTATTTTGAAATGTTAAGAAAAGGCAACTTTTTTTTGGTTTCCCCCTTCAGTCTTTCTGAAAGGATTTGGTACATCAAAAGCACAGATTTTACAAATTGACACACCTAACAAGACAAAAAACTAGTGTGTTAAAATGTTTTGTCAGTGACCTCTCATGACTTTTATAAATTAGTTTATTAATATCAGTGTGACTATTTTCTCTGTACCAGCTTTTAATTATTCTAAAAATTTGACAGAATTTTTGAAAACCTTTTTCAAGGCAGTGCACTTAAGGGGCTTAATAGGCAGTTGGCTTATTTTTGAGATTGTTCAAAGATTTATCCTAAAGGTTTATAAGAAATTTTTTTCATATGAAGGCTCTCTATCTGCATTTCTCATTTGGACAAATCTTCAACTGCTTATCTGAGAATGGATTCAAAATAGATCTGGTCTACAGTTACTTTTCTTGCCATTGTAACAGTACCCAACTAGCAGTAGGGAAAAGCTAAGTGGCCACAATTTATTTTTATCTGGACAAGATTTAGTGGAGAAAAGGTTTCAGAATGTGAAAAATGGTGTATTTTCATATTTCACAATTTTGCGATCCACTTAAATTATACCCATTTATACGTCAACTGGGTTTTAACAAGGATATCGCCAATTAATTACACAGCAATGGTTTCAGAGAAAAAGCATATTAAAAGGCCACTGACTGATCAGAATGGGAACAAAGGAGTATAAAATTATCCACAAATATTAAGAGAGTTGGTTTTCCTTTCTCTGCAATAAGATTAGTGGCCACTGCCAGGCCAGGCGAAGGTAGGAGAGGTGAGATTTGGGAGAACAGTTCTGACAAACAGTTTGGAAAACCACCTCTGTTCTCATGAGAAATGACACTCCAAAGTATGTGTATGTGTCTGGAAGATGATATGGGCAGCTCAAGTTCAGTATTGGTGAGCAAAGATGTTAACTCCATCAGTCAAGAAGCAAACTGAGTATCTCTGAGACCCTCCCCCTGCAGTTACCCCCAGAAGAATTAAGCAAGTGTCCTTGAAGGGGATATAGGAAAGACAGATGCAACCATTTATACCTATTTAACTTTTAGCTTTAGGGCTCGCATACAGTTCACTTAAATTAGTAGCTACTTAAGCTTCCTGTCAATATGGTTGAAAAACTGCCCTGATGCACAATTCACAGGCTGTTGTCAGGGTTCCTGGCTCTCACTGAAATATGCCTGCTGCCTAGGACTTCTGGATGGGAAGATTAACAACATCTATTTCCTTTTGCTGCTATGGTTCACACTTCTCTGTCTGGTAGGCAGCATTCTCAAATTCTTATTACTGAAATGCAACACACATACATGCAAGAATAAAACAGAAACAAAAAAAGGCCAGTAAACTTCCACTTATGAAAAGTTTATTTGAAGTCTAATGGAATGTTGTGTTACTGTTTTTCAATTCAAAAGGAGCTGTGCATGTCACCTAATGGGTTAAAAAAGTAACTGGTAAGTTTTTATTTAGAGATTAACAGAACCAAACACCTTACACTAGTTGTTATTACTGATTTTTCTATTTTAATTGCTAGCAAAGTCATGTACTTTAAACAACTTCTAAACAACCTACCGCATACACACGGATTAAGACAAAAAAAATGAACAGTAATTACCAAATCAAACCCAGATGACATTTTGTATTTCTAAAAGAGATTCACCTATATCACAATTACCTGTCTGATGGATATCGGTCTCTTTTGGTACTGAATCCTTCAATTACCTCTCATCAAAACAAGGTACATAGTGAACCCCAGAACTATTCACTTTCCAAAGTGCTTATTACTTTGAATCCTGACTCAACCTTTGTTATACAGACAGATTGAAAAGGTAACACATCCAGATAAACACAATGAATATTGCATGCTTTGACAAACATTTACTAGCATGGACATGGGGCAAGTGCATGATGTCCAGATCCTCTAAGCAACCAGTAAAAAGATCTTTACTGCACACTAATCAGCATACATTCCATACTCTTTCATTATGCCACAGAAAAATGAGTTTATTGTTATCTTGGAATAATCAAGAAATAGACTGTGACATCTCTTTGTTGACCAATAATGCAGTGAGGACTCATTTAGATAACAGTGTGGTACAAAAGGTCTTGTCTGTCTGAGACCCCATGCAGGAACTGAAGGAGAGATCTCATCAATCAAGGAATATTAATATAAGACAAAGTGCTGAGAATTCAGGAAGCATTGGAGGATCTTGTGGAAATAGCCTTCACATAGCTGGGGAGGGAGTAAGGGATGGGAGCAGAAGATAATGATGACATTTCCTATTGATATAAATTAGAAACAAATTGAATACCTTCTTTGGGATGGCTGCATTAAAGCTGAAACTTTATCATCAAAGAATTTCTTCATAGCAAATCTGTCTAGAGCCTGATCAGCACTGTCAAAAAAAAGACATGTTATTCTGCTTCAGTGTTATCCTGAAAATTCAGCAGGTTACCGCCTAAAATACGCAAAAATATTCGGAAGATAAAAAGAAGGAAAGTAAAGAAAACTAAAAAAAAAACCACCTAACTAGCAAGTCTAGTATTTTGGACATTGCGGACAAGGATGTTTATTCCACTGACACCTTCTTATTCAACACCTTAAGATTGTTTCCTCCCTGAGCAAAGCACCTACTTCCTTATTCAATTAACTGAATTGCACATTTCCAACATGAATACGCTGAAATCAGAATGCAAAAAACTTTGGCAAAACCAAGCAGCTCAGGCTCCCAAAGAAGGATACTTGCCATAATTTCTTGAATGTGCCACTGGGGAGTTCTCTCTATAAAATACAAATTTATTTTCTTTTTCAGAAAGAACTGTAGTACCAGCATAGAGGTTCATTTAAGCAGTCAACAATTTATTCAGCCTTTGCTTCCTGTACCCTGAACCATCAAGGAAGAGACTATCTTTGAAAAATAACTATTTTACATCAGACAACCGCAAACTCTTCAAACACACAATTAAGGAGCAACATATTCCAAAAAATACATTTTCTTCTATTCTCTATCCATAATGTCTCTTATGTGGGTCTTTTTTGGGTGAAGGAAAGCAAGAGGCTACAGAAAAAAAGAAAAAGAAGTGCAAAAAATTAGTAAGAATGCTGTTAATCACACATACCAAGTATTGTGCTATGCTGATTCTTTTATATCTATTCCAGATAAAAACAATGTGTCTCATAACAGACGTAGTTCATAGTTTTAATTTATATCAGAACATAAAAGATCTAGAAGTTCCAAAATATAAGTACACACCAGCATCTCAACTTTTAAATTCCACAACTAGTTCAACCTAAATGAGTTCAGAGGAAAAAAAACTGTACAAAATACACATACGCATGTAAGGATAAAAATGAAATTTATGCCTTTTCCAAAAATTAATCAGAAGATGCCAATTGTCTTGACAGGGTGCTGGATCAGGCTATAAAGTCAAGCCTTTTCTTCATGGGTGTTAAAAATTACGTAGTGTGTACTTAAAATATTCTTGACCTAAGACCTCTTTCTCACCCAGTCCATCATATATGTTCATACATCTTCACCCACACTGTCATCCAGGATTTAGGCAGCTGATTCCTAACTGGCCAAAAACTGCTAGCAATTTGCTTGTTAAAACAGAATTTACCAACAATTGCAAAGAGCTCTGTTTGACCTCATTAAATTTGATGACACATTATTCCTTCCTAAATGAGAAAATCTGGTATTACAACATATAACCAAAGGGGGGTTGCATCAATAAGGGTTTTTCATAGAATCATAGAATGGTTTAGCTTGGAAGCAACCTTAAAGATCATCTTGTTCCAACCCTCCTGCCACAGGCAAGACACCTTTCACCAGACCAGGCTGCTCAAAGCCCCATCCAACCTGGCCTTGAGCACTTCAAGGAATGTGGCATCCACACCTTCTCTGGACAAACCGTTTCAGTGTCTCACCACTCTAACAGTAAAGAATTTATTCTTTATATTTAATATCTAATGTAAATCTACCCTCCTTCAGTCTATAACCATTCCCCCCTTGTCCTATCACTGTCTTAATTTGAAAAAGTCCCATTCTACCCTTCTTGTAGGCCTCCTTTAGGTACTGGAAGACTGCCAGAAGCTCTCCTTGGAGCCTATTCTTCTTTCAGACTGAATAACCCGAACTCTAACTCATAGCCTGTCTTTATAGCAGAGGTGCTAAGCCTAAATTCTCTAGATTTCACTAAGCCTAGATTTTTTTTGGCATGTTGTCGTGGTTCAAGATTGGAATTCCTTAATTTAGTGCTCCTACTGATGCTCTCCAAACCACACTGCTTCTTGCTCCCTCCTTCCTCTCCTCTTCCCCTGCAGTGGGATGGAGAGGAGAATTGGACGCACAAAAGCAAAGATCACAGGTTTTGATCTTTGAAATAAGAACAATTTACTGGACACAGGAATGAGATAAGAAAATGAATAGTAACAACAACAATACTAATGACAGGGGGTAGAAGAAAGGAAAGTTATTGCTCACTGTGGAAACTCCCAACAATAGACAATGTTGGATGGCTCTCTCTGCCACACTTTCTCAAACAGAAGGGACCCCTTCTCCCTAGAAGGATCCCCTTCCCCCCACCCCTGGCAATGACATGAGGTGGTATAGAATAACCTCTAGGTACTGGCCATGCTCCCTCAAGCATACTGAAAAAATTAACCCTGTCCTGGCCAGAACCAGGACACCTATGCTTGCTGACAACTATGAACTTTCTTTAGTGCGAACATCTTCAAAGTCTTCTAAGTACCATTTTAGACACAGTAGATGGCACCCTTAACAGTAATTTACCTGCAGTAATTTCTGCCTCTGCAAGTTTGCTGTGTATCATTTTCAAGAGTCTTGATAATGCTAGGGATATACAAATCCTAGCTGGGAAACCCCCAACCTCATTCTTACACAGAAAAGTTAAGTTTTGGATAGCAGCTGCCAGATATCCAGAAAGTTAAAGAGGGCTTCCAAGCTCACTCCTCTCCTGCAACTTCACTGGAGGAATCCTGAATTTGTTTGGGGTAAAAGGTGATACCTTTCATTGCTGGGCTTAACAAAATAACACCTGAATGTGACTGCAATGGTGTTATTAAAATGTATTTATAGCCAGGTACCATCTTTAAGGATGACATAATACTGCAACACTGAAATCACACCACAACTGTACTACCCTCACTTGACAGTTTTTGTCATTCACAATACTTCTCAACAAAATATGAAATTGTGGCAATCACTGTCACAATTACTAACTGAAGCAAGTGGTTTTTTCAGCACATATTGGTGTACACAATGCACTTAGTTTCTTGGTCTATAATTACTTGTAAATTTGGTTTACCCTAATGAACACAGATTATCTTCCAGGATTCTAGTTTGACTGACATCCATTTGTAATTTGCCATCAAACTCTAGCGATTCAATACTCCATCAGCTACAGTAGTGGATTAAATCTATTACTGACAGACTGGTGTGAATTCAGGACCAAATTTGATTTACCCATGGCATTTAGAGTGTATTTTTATTGTATTACATTTATGTATGTATATAAATAAAATTAAAAAAAAAACAAACAAGGGAAAACAATGTGATTAGAAACCCAACAAAAATCTCCAAAATGCATTTCCTCCTTTTTGAGACCATTTATCAAACTGTATCTTTTTTGATATAAATTGTCAATTGTCATTTCATAATTTCAGCACTCCAAAAGAAACAATTAAAACCAAGTACTCAGATACCTATTGTTTGAACTGCCTGCAAAATAAACTCTAGATTATTTCTTACACTTCATTCTGCACTTGGATCAATGTCTAGGAATTCCCTATTCAAACACTGTTTCCAGATTCTAATAACTGTTTTCCTTAAGTACTTAAAGAAAACTTCTCACCGATTCAAGAGGCCACTTGATGGATGTGGGCAAATAAATAGGTTTAATAGAATACAGACAGTATCATTACATAAAAATGGTTTCTTGCACATTCCACCATTCATCTGAAAACATCCTTTAGAAAAGTTTTCTGCCAACCAATAAAATCTCAGTTTCAAAGGGACCTTAGGCTGTCACCTAGTCCAGTTGCCTGCTGGAAGCAGGATTACAAGAAAACTATCATGAAAGCAGGCTCTGTTAAGAAAGACATGCTCCAAAACTCTTTGAGAAGAAAACCTGACAAACAGTAAGCTGACAGACCGTAGTCAACTAAAAAGCATTTTTCCCACTGTTTATTGTAAAAAACCACATAACATGCATTACTCACACTTACCTTGCAGAAACACTGGTAAAGTGCATATATGATGATATGACTACGCCTATCCTTCCTTTTCCTCCCTGTATTAGGAAGAAGGGAATGATAACTTATTTTATGTATTACATTATTGGGCATTATTATACTTAAGACCCATACTAAATATAATTTTAAGGCAAGAGATTCAGAGTCCTTTTGCTCATGCACCCTGTGTTGATGGAAAGGTGGAAATAATGGGTAGCAGCTTATCTGTCAGTGTAAGTTGGCTGACAAATTACATAAAAAACCACTAAGTAGGATTTCTATGTGCATGCCTGTCAAGTCTTTACCAATTAAGAGGAATTAACTGGAAAAAAAAAAAAAAAAGAAAAACTGTATGAACTACTTCAATTTTATTTTTTTTTTCCAGAGATCATTCACAGCAAGTCTAGACAATGTTGCAATTCCCAGGATGAAATGTTATAAAATACCTGTTTTGGAAAGAACAGGAGTTTCTGGCAGGTTTTCGCATTTATACCTCTCCAACACCTGAGATTTATAGTAACTGATTTTCTATGGATAGTTTTTAAAATGTTCTAAAATATTTTTAAATCATTTACATGACAAATGCAGTAAAATTTAACAAGCAGTAATTCTCACAGATTTCAGAATATTTTCAGTCTCTCAGCTGATAGTAGTTGGCTGTATCTATCTTTGTGGCTGGAAACCGATATTAGCAAAAGGCATTAATCAAGAACATGCATTATCAATTCATATATAATCATATACCTAGAAATACTTTGTTCCCTTCTCTTTTGTCCCATGTATGGGCCATTCTCCTTGCTGAATTCCTGCAACTAGTAAGATTTCAAGTGTTTCATACAATAATGACATTCCACCTGGAAGAAATTTGGGACTGGGGACTATACAACCTGACTTGAAGAGAAGTTTTGATCTCATTATCACCATCATTATGTTTAGAGTAACATCTGCCAGTGATACAGAGATAGGTTTGCCTCAAGTGTCACGAGCACAGCTACCAACCCGGTTCTGAATTCATTTTATCCAAATTTAACTAAGGTTTTTCTTTATTTCTGTTTATTGTGAGCAAGCAATGCAGCACACTGCTAGCTTTGCTCTAAGGCTCTGCAATGATGTTGCCAATTAAAACCTTTTAAAAGTATCCAGTTTAAAAGGTCCTTTATGACCTCATTTCCTACAATCATACACAGTCTAAAGAGATGATCTGTGATACAGTGCCTATCCTTATCCCACAACAAAATTCATGAGTGTCACAGAACACGGAGAGTTTCCCATCAAGCTAGAAAAACCTCAAGCTTCTAAATACATTCACAGCAGTAACAGTGACCTTTGAAGGATGTGAAGTAACATTGGTGCATGCTATACCTGCAGCAAGGGCGAGGACTTTAGTCATACCAAAGAAATCTTTAATAAGCATGCAAGGTCAATGGATTTAAGCTTACTTACATCAACAGAACATCTGGCACACTGTCGCCAACATTGAAAACAGATCAAGCTTTTTATTTTTTTAAATGTGAAGAGTAAAGGACAAGGTTTTTGAAAATGAATACAAACTCATCCACTGCACTTACTCTGCAATGGATCACCACCACGTGTTGAGGATCATTGTCCAGCCAGGACTCCATAGCCTTGCAGATGGTGCACACCTTATCAAGAAGTGGAGCATGGAGATCAGGCCAGCCCACATCCATAATCTGCAATTAAACAAATAACATTTACAAGAGACACCTTGACCCCAGTATCACATACTAAAATTTGGATTCAAATAATTGTCATGGTTGAAAGTCTCCACAACTTTTCCAATCTCAGATAATCATGTAATTCAATTGTCATGATGCTTACAGGTCTCTTAAGTGGAAGAGGGAATTAGTTGTTTTATAAGATACTAGTACTTTTATAAAAATAAATAAACAAAAATCTTCCTCCTCCTCCCCCATCCCAATCTCACCAACCACTTAAAAGTGCCAACATTTCTGAACGTCTTGATTTCTTAAAAGATTTTTCAGTTAGAATTTCTGGTATTTTATAACAGAAAATACAATCAGAATTAGAACAAAGAATGATTTTTGATTGCTTTCATTTTATTTTCAATTTTTTTCCTTCATGTGCAACAGATTACAGCATGTCAAAATTTTGTTCAGATTTTCTATTCACTACATAATACAGTTTACTAAGCCTATTTTTATTATATGCATATTTAATAACAAAACATATGCAATGCATACGTATTATGCATACAACATATGCCTAATATTAAAAAACCCAGTAACTATGAACCATCCTTCACGATCAATAAAGCATGCAAAAAGTTAAAATTAAGAGGGGTTTTAGTACTTTCCTCAGGTAGCTTATCTCTGTAAATCTACTGCTGTAAATACACATCTGTGCTACTCTGGTCTTATAACAGATGCTGAAGAGTACCTGCACACCATTTCTTACAACAAACAAACACATCAATTGGTGAGAAGGAACAAGAGTCAGACATAAATCATTCTGACATTCCTTATGTCTTTATTGTGCAGAGAAGCAACTATTCAAAGATAGTACAAAAGCTAAATCCTGATCTGAATCGAGTTCACTATCTTCAGCTGACTGTACATTACAGTATACAACCCCAGTATCCTGTGACTGCACAAAAAAGTATACTTGAAGTAAAATTTATATCACCCAATAGAAGTTTTTCAGAAGTCACAACAGGTTCTGGTCCTGAGTGTAAAGTCTAAGAAAACAACAGGAACAGCTGTGTAAAACACAGATCTAACAGACACAAAACAGAACTTGAGAAAAAATAAAAAGGGATGTATGTGGGGTTTTTTATTATCTTCCAAAACTTCTTCTCGTACTCTGTTTATCAACACTTGCATAGCTTCAAGGCTTATCAGGCCATTTAAGTTGTATTTAACACTAGAAAGCTATGTTACAGAAGACAATTGATACCTTTGGGTTAAGCTTGGCAAGGTCATACCTCTTTTCAGAGAGGTTTAATACCTATTCAGAAAGAAAGAAAAAAAATATTAACCATCAAGACTCTATAATTTATGTAGTAAATAGCTGTATTTGAAACATAAAAATTACAAGAAACTACAATGATATGGCTTCAGGTTTGCTCACTGTTCTACTAAACTAAATTAACATTTGACATCAGGTAGCACTAGCAAATGTATTTTAGATATTCAGTTATTTTACAATAAAACTAAAGCTAGACTTAAATGCACATTTTGAAAAAGGACAATTAAAATTCTACTACATCTTATTTATTTCACATGGCTTTCAGTCAGAGGTATACTGAGAGACCTGGCTATAATGCAATATAACGCAGAGCATAAGAATTAACAATGAGAAGTCTGGGAGGGTGGCACAGTGTTAAATATTTGAATTTGCATGCCTGAGAAGAAAGTATTGGTCTGTCAAAACTTTGCAGATAAGATATGTCATACCTATTTAACTATATCTTAGCCTAGGAGATCTTCCAACTCTTCTGTTAACTCACTAAATAGCAAGTTACCCTCCACTTAGTGCTTAATAAGGAACAAATGAAGAGATAGACAGCAAAATGAACAAAAGAAAGCAGTGTATACGAGTATAATTGACTCTTTCATTAGAAAGTACCTTAAATTAGTACCAATCAGTAACAAAAAGCTGAAATATCAATACTCAAGAACTGAAACAATGCTAATGAGGCAGATTCTCTTTCACAGTGCGGCTATTTCACATCCCGAGTTAT
Organism: Cnemophilus loriae; assembly: GCA_013397755.1. Taxonomy (NCBI): domain Eukaryota; kingdom Metazoa; phylum Chordata; class Aves; order Passeriformes; family Corvidae; genus Cnemophilus; species Cnemophilus loriae. The sequence goes on from VZTF01000079.1 coordinate 14,354, forward strand.
GTACAGATGGCGTAATCATTGAAAAAGTCTCATTAATTACACTGAGAAAATGGAATGAACAGGTCATAAGCATGAGAAAGAGTAAATACGAGGTAAGTCCATTATACAGTTTACTACTAACCAAGAACAATGTAAGAACCCTTTTCTAAAGTGTAACACTCTTCTAAAGTATTACCCTTTTGCGTTAACCAGCACTCTCATCAGCTGTCTAAGCAAAGAAGCCAAAAACTGAACAGGTTAAAGCAACTACATCACTGTACTTATCCTTCCTGAAATACCAGTAGTAAAACAGGAATGAAACGAATATTGTCTTCTATAAATGACACAATTTTTTTTTGTAATTTTCTATTAGCTTTCATAATTAGAAAACAAATTAACAGAGAGGTGCAGTTCTCAAAACAGATCTCAGTACAGAATTCTTAAAACAAGTGCTAAAGCTATATTAAGAAATCGATTACTTAAAATTTTCCACAGGAAAAGAAGGGGTATTTGACAAAAACTTTTTTATTTATCTTTCTTATTGTATTTATACTTAAGAACAACTAAAATTCCCATGTGTCAGGATACAGTCCTGTTCATGATGGGTATTTGTCACTGCTGGGTCAGACGCCAAACTCAAAGATGCTGTTGTACCCAAGTCCCTGTCAAGCTATAGTGATCACACTGAGATACTCCAAGAATCCCAACAGCACAGAATAGAGACCAGAAGGTATAGAAACCAACATTTCACATACACCAAAACAAGACATCACAGAAGTCTTTGAAGAGAAGCATATGGTATAAATAGATGCCATTGTGTGTTGGTTTTGACTGGGGTTGAGTTAAATATTCTTCACAGTAGCTCATATGGGGCTGTGTTTTGGATTTGTGTTGAAAATGGTGTTGATAAAACAGGGATGTTTTAATTATTGTTGAAGAGTGCTTACACAGTGTCAAGAGCTTTTCTTTTTCAAGAGCCTTTACACCATCCCATCAGTGAGTGGGCTGGGGATGCACAAGAAGCTGGGAAAGGACAAAGCCAAGACAGCTGACCCCAACTGGCCACTGGGATTTTCTATACCACATGACATGCTCAGCATATAAGCCTAAGGAAGGAGGAAGTGGAGACATTCAGAGTGATGGTGTTCGTCTTCTCAAGTTAGCATTATGCATTATGGAGCCCAGCTGTCCTGGGGATGGTTGAACATCTGCCTGCCCATGGAAAGCAATTAATAATTCCTTGTTTTGCTTTGCTTGTGTGTAAAGCTTTTGTTTAACCTACTAAGCTCATCTTCTGTATTTTCTCACTTTTACTCTTCCAATTCTCTCCCCCATTCCACTGGTGAGGAAGCAAGTGAGCAGTTGTGTGGGGCCAAGTTACTGGCTGGGATTAAACCATTACACAGCAGAAGATTAACTGCATCCTTTTTGATCCCTTTTTGGCATACCCTAGGTCTACTTACTTATATTTTGGTACAAGAAAGAGGAGCATTAACCTCAGTTTTTAAATTTTCATCTGTTGGAAAAGTCCTGTTTCTTCTGCAAACCAAAGCTTACAGGGAATATGGTTTTTTAGGACATTAGAGAAAAATTTATTGTGAGCTATCAACAGGTTTTCATCTCTCCCTAAAGGACTCTGGTCTCAGACTGTCCACGTATAATTCTCTACTGTTAAAGAAAATTAGATACTTAGGGGTTTTTTCATACCCTTCATAACAAACTCAGATTCAAACAGAAAACAATGCGCTCAACTCCTTTCACTGTAGTGAAAGGAAAACGACTAGATAAAAAATGACAAATGTTGATTTGTAGTATATGTTCTGTTAGCTGAGACCCTGACCCAATAAAAGAGTAGAATTGTTCCCATCAACTTCAGCAGGACTGCTGACTTGCATACCACTTTGTGGTGGTTTGGGTTTTTTTTTTCTTTGCTGATATACATGTGCCTCTTGAGCAGGCTAAAGAGGTATTCAAAACATGAGAAACAAAAGATAGTTTAAAAACAGGCTCTCTGACTCTACAACCTGGCTGTGCTTTGTCAGGTTACCTTGCAAATTTGCAGAAACACATTTGGAGTAGTTGGCATCAAGCTTTCTTTTTATCAAGATAGCTGATTTCCAAGGTATCCATTAGAAAATAAATTAATAAATAAACAACAAAACTAAAACAAAAATTAAAAACAATCTCAACTTTGCAAGAGAAACTGACTACAATCCCTCTCAGAGACAGACAATACAATCCTTCTCAGACATTAAACTAGACTTACCATATATCAGATTTTTGCAATACAAACATGTATTAAGTGAGATTTAACCAGAGAGACTACAAGCTTACACTGTTGTTGCATGGAAAAGGCCAGAGAACAGGTGAATTTGAACCTATACAGCTTTACACACAAGTCACCTTCAAACTATTACTATTTTGTGCCTTATGAGCTACCTGTGCCTAATGGAAGGGAAGCCAAGGGCACCAAGGCAAGCATGCTGAGGACATCAGCCCACATGACAAGTTCAGTCTGGTTCATAATGCACCTATGACATCTCCGTTTCTGAGCAGAAGATAATGCGTTTAAATCATTAGTGGAATCTCTCTAGTAACTAATTTCTACTGTGAGTAAAGTTAACATTCCTGAAGTCATGGATTTAATTCTAACAGCTTGCACACTCTACCTATAAAGACAGAACAAGAAAAAAAGTAAATAAAATATTGGCCTTGTTTTAAATTCATAGAACAAGCTGAGACCTTCATAGAACAAGCTGAGACAATACATGCCATGGCACTAGACAGAAAACAGCACAGGAGATTAACAGCTTGTTGTCATCATTTAAAAAAAAAGAAATCCACACACAGAGGATTGATTTGATCAAATTGCTTGATTTCCTATAGAAAACTAAATGGCAGGAAAAATGCACCTAAAACAAGGTAATGAGAAAGAGTTGGACAGAACACACCAGTAGCAGCCCTACTTTTACATGTTGCCTTCACAAGTGAAGACATGACAGTGAGAGACTATCAGATACCCACCTGAGAATCCAGATGTAGTTCACTGCAACAAAAGAAGAACACACTCCACATTGCAGGGTATGTATCTTTTAAGAGCATGCTTTGGACAATGAAAATGGTCAGTGCAATTACTCTTCTGCATTTGATTACGTGTTATCATCATATCACCACAGAGACTGCACTGACCCAGCGAAAAAAGTTTTTTCAATATCTAGCAGCTTAAAACACTACTGAAAATCTTGCACTTGCTTACAAGGCTGTAAAGATGGACCAAAGAGTGACTTCTAGTTTATAATGGTGTAAGTGAACCTACAGTAGTCTTCCTGCATGACAAAAGAAGATGTGTCACAAACGGCTGATCTTACACGTACCAAGTAATTATCACCATGTTTGGATTTGAGCATTCGTGTTACTTCTTGTAGATTGTAAAGGTAAGTTTCCTCAGAACAGCCAGCAGGGAAGGATACAGCAATAATCCGCTCTGTGATGTAAGTGAGGTCAAGTTCATAGCCTTCCTCCATAATGTGATCAAAGTCTGTACTTCTGTGAAAAAATTAGATGTGGCAGTTCAGAGCAATGCAGCCGAGAAGAAATATGGCATATTAATGAGAAGAAATTGCAACTTGGACTCCTACAGCCAACCATCAGACATTTCCAATAATTTCATTACAATTACAACTCATTAAATGCCTACAGAGCTCGAAGTATTCAGTACAGAACACAAATTGAGTTCTTCACCAGAATTCTTCACATCAAAACTGTAGTGAAAAAATCTCTGCAACTAATAATGTGAAAAAGCAGCAAAATTAATACAAGCAATTTGACAAATTTGACAAATAGCACAACAAATTTGTGAGTCAAACAGAAATGTATAGGTACTTATGTCTGTATATACCTCTCTGTAGAATTATGCAAATGCTTTACAAATTAGAAGCTTTGCTTTACAAATTGGAAGCTTGACTAGTGATCTGTAAAACACTGCAGATCTTGAATCTTGCTCTGAGTAAAACTGAAGTGAATCTAAAACTAGTCCCCAGAGCACAACAGACATGAATGTACTTTCACTGGTTAGTCTACAGATACTTCTCTTTCTTTTCCAGGTTATGGGCACAACTTTGTCCTTCTTAATAAAATATCAGAAGATCAGCTCAGTAAATATGCCTAGTTGTTTTCTCATAAAGGGATTGTAAAAATGGTACTTGCATAGCAGGTCATATCTTGCAGAAGACTGAACTCACAGAAATCGCAACCACAAATAAAGTCTAAACCCAGCGCTGCACCACGTAACACTTCTACATAAAATATGAAAGAAATACTTGCCGTGATATTTTGTCACAACTGAAAGAGGAGTTCTTCAAAGTACTGCTGGAATTCTGGAACAAAGAAAGCAGAAAAATCAATCCAGAACCTCACTTGCTGTCACTGATGTCAATGTTTCTGCTTTTTTTCCTCATTTACGATTTGGAAGGCTGTAACAACAAGAGGATAGGGGAGGATCATTGCCCTGTGTTTTGAATGCAAACACTGTGGTTATGCCTAGGTTTTGTCTAACTTTCTACTACCTCTTCCAACTCACTACTGCCAGAAAAGTCTTCTGTGACATTTTTAGCGCTTTTCTTGGTAACTGAATTAAGATTAGAGAAAACATAGTGGGCTTTGGGAATACGTAATTTTTGTATAAACCTGCAAAAGCAAGTTCCTCTCCACTGATTTTCTTATGACAATATTGAAATATATACTCCTGTATCAGACTCCTGAGAACTTAAATATTGAAATATATACTCTTGTATCAGAGTCCTGAAAATTTACTCCTGAGAATGCGTAGTAGTTTTTTTTTGTAGTTCCGTTTGTTCAGTAATAGTAACTATGAATGAAAAAGTGTAAAAATATTCTCTCTCATGAACCATAGTAATAGAATTTGTCTCACCTAATTGTAGCTGTCTCAGAATTAAGCTCCAGTGTGATTGTCACCCAAGCTCTGCGTGTAACAGAGAGAAAGAGACATCTAGAGGGGGCAGTATCCCTTCCTTCCAGGATAGGTTTAAAAATAAAAAACCTTACAAAAAGACAGCTACTACTATACAAACATTAAATAAAAATAAATAAAAATATTCACTTTACATTTAGCTATGTCCATATATCTATTTTAGCTTTGTGTATATTTTATTTTTTAATTCATATATTTTGTATACTTTTTATTTTAGCATCTAGATATGTATTTGTTTTGATACAGAAAATCAGAAGTTCAATTTAATATCATGCATCAGTAAATCAATAAGTGAAAGAGTATTCCCTCCTCTCCCTGCCCTGAATTCATACTTAATATATAGACACATGCACATAAAAGCTTATTTATTAAGGGTTAGAGCTGGAAAACTGATAAACCCTATCTATTTTGGCTACATGCAAGTATTCCTGAAACAAATAAACTGTGTTTGAATGGAAGACGCTTTAGAACTTTCCATAAAATGATGCCGTATATCAAAATCTGGGAATAGCTAGGACACATACAAGCATGAAAGTAGCACATTTTCTTTCAGAATTTCTGAAAGGGAACTGTTCTGGCAAATTTTAAAGCACAACTGATGGCATAAGGTGCACTTCATGCAAGTGTTTGGTCCCACTTTCACTAGTTCCTGTCTTTACTTAGACAACAGAAAATGAGGAAACTTCATGGTATTTTCAGCCTCTTTTTACCCAATCCCTTCTTAGAATTTTAAAGGCTTTAGATAATACACCATGGGTGCCAAAACAAGTAAATAACTATAACTGAAATTCAAGACATAGCTTTTGGCGTATTTTGTTTCGGTTTTGTAAACAGAGAGCAATTAGAAGCAGGACTCTCTACACTTCCTTGGTTTCTGTTGGTCACACAGATGTATCCATTGCTTAAGAAGTACTTCTGCCATTTACTAAAAATTTGATGACTAAACTGTCGTGTAACCTGAATAATCAGATACTTAAAACAGCTTCCTCCACTAAGAAAGTTAGTGATAAAATCATTCTCTATTTCACACAGTTGTGCCATATAAACTAGCACAAATCCTAGTAGCATGCAGTGTATAAGCATATGAACAATAACATAATGCAAACCACTAGCAAAAAAAAAAATTAGTGAGATATGTGTTTACTGTATGCATGCTGTGTCAGCAAACCATCAGAATACAAGTTTCCCCAAACAGGATTCAGCAGCACAGGGCAGACCATCCATAAAGGCAAATCATCTCCATCCAAGTGAAAACAAACAAACACTGTTTTCTGCTTGCTACACACTGGAGGGATAATGGCAAAAAATTCGCCTAATCTTCCAAGACAGAAAATGCCATCTGGCATATCCCAGAATGGACAATTACACAGAAAATCTCACAAAACTAGGTATGATTTTCATTTCCTGCCAACTAACAGCAGTAGAGAAAATGCAGGGCAGTGAAAAACAGTATCTCCATATGGGGTGTTTTAGCAACACCTGGCTAAAAATTTAGAGTTGTAACTAGGATAGATTCAGTGAAACGAGTGCTTGATATGTTGTGAGCAGGACTTTCTTGGTTTGAGACAAATTTAGGAGGAAACGTTCTGAAATGAACGTCTCCTCTAAAGAAGGCAGGTTTCGGCACTCCTTCCCCCACCAATACGAAAGGAATTTCTTGGAGGGAAGTGAAAAAAACTGTTTATTTAACAGGCAGAGTGCACGCAGGCACGTGAAAAAAGGAATAACTGTTAATATTTGAACCTTCTCGCTGTGGAGAAAGCTGGTGGATCTTAGAGTTCTGCTCGGGTTCTCCCGAGGTCCGAAGCCAGGATGCGGTGTTCCAGGGTCTCCCTGCCGGCTCTCGGCGATGGTTTGTTCTCGGACTAAAGCAAAGCTGAACAGTTCCAGAAGAAGGCACAGTTCTGGGAAAAACTTCTTGCCTCAGCTAACAAAAAGAAGCTAGCTAAAAGCAAAAGAATGTATTCCTTCTCCATGCTGCACAGCCAACAGAAAGAACGGGGGAGTATACGTGTTTGAACACAAAACACCAAAAGAATTCCCCCGGCTTCCCCCCCTCCCTTCCCAGACCCAGCTTAAAGCTATAGGACCCATTTCTTGGCATAAAGCAGATGATAGAGGAATACAGTATTTTTATAAAATCACCTCAAGACAAGGACAGACCACCCTGAGATTATTCTTCTGTTAACTTCTCCCCATGATTCTTGTTCCTCTCCTTCCCTGGGACTGCCTGGCAATGCTGTCATAACCAGCATATCTGGCAGCATAACCAGTCATATAAGGAACAGTTTTCAAAAAAGTAAACACCTTCTATTCACCTATTTATTCAGTTTTGAGTAATTTTTATATTCCAAAAAATACCACATTAGTTATCCCTATGTAAGCAAGTGCAAGGAACCTTTTGGTCAAATTTACCTGTAGTTGTATGAAAGCCAGCAGGTAGAGGCAACTGCTTCTCAAAAAACAACCATCTTCTCTCCAGTCACAGATTTGTATTAATAAGCAAATTCATTGCATCCAAGGTACTGTATCATTGCCCTTTTCCAGTAAAAACTCAAGCCATACAACTCTATTCTTTGACACACTCTGTGTTGCTTCTTTTACCACTGTTGGCTCCTGCACCTAGTACTGGGCTCATCACAGAGCTTGTTATGCCAACTTTCTCAAAAATTAAGTCCTCAGACAAAACCATCCCAGAGTCCCCTACAGCCGAGGCACGATACAGAAGCTAAGAAACAGTCCCATATTTAATCCTGCATCATTTTCACCAGGTCACAACAGTACTAGACATAAGTTTCCCAGTACAGCCTGCTGCCAATGCAAACGTAGAAAGTGAGCCAAGCAGTCCAATTGAACTAAAGCACAGACTGAACAAAACAGACTTTCGAGATCAGCCCTGTTTATTCACCTTCTTCTGACACCAAAGAGGGTGAATTTCTTCATGGATTACCTGGCTTGCCTGAAATAGCAAGCTTGTGCTCGTCCCAGGCAGCAAACAGCATCTCACAGCTTTTTTAATCTTACTTTGAGCTGCTTCACAGCTTCAGAGCAAAAACATGACAAAGGTCATGTACAGGCCATCTCACACCATGTGGCAGAGATGGCATTGAGACAACTTCTCCACAAGTCCAGAAACAGAAGGAATAAGAAATAACCTTGCAAAAAAAGTATCTGTAAAAAAAGTCATTATCTCAGCTAGATGATCGTTCTCAGCTTCTCCAAGAACAGAATAAGAAAACCTAGGTTACAGCCAGTAGGCTTACATACCTCACTAGGCTTACATACTTCATCGGCCTCTGTAGTAGAGCTTCCGACACCAGAAAGATTATGAAAAGGACAAAAGATGAAGGGAGTTCAGTTTTGCCCCAGACAAATTCATTTGCATTTTTGCAGTACACTGAGTTACTACACAGCTCTGGAAAAGTAAATAAATCAAAAACCTAATATGTGAACTACTCATTTCCAATACCAAAGTAAAGCTAGACATGGGGGGCCACACATGGGCTTAGAAATACTAGGTGGGATTATGACTTGCCCCTTTTGAGACTAGAATCAAAGACCGGCTAAGGAAGCCAAATGAAAAATCAAGCAGCTGCCTTTCCTAAGACCCTTTTGCTGGCATTGAACTATAATAAAGTAGTATTAGTAGAATAATACAGTATCTGCTTTAAAGTTCTCTCAGCAGAATATAAGAAATCCTGGTTTCAAGGGCTGGGTTGCTCTAAACAGCTGAATCAGCTGCACATCAACCATATATATGTTCCTTTGAGGAACAGCACTACTGAAAACTCAGGGCTACAAGATCTGACATACATTCACGTAGCTCATCTGTTTCTCTCCTGGGCTCCTTCTTGAATGAAAGCATTAACAGGCATAAGGATCAATGCAGAAACTACAACTATCTGAAACATAAACCAATTACGAATCTGTGACTTAAAGGTATTAGGACATATTTTGAAAGAACGACATGGATCTAATTCGGACATAAGTATTTTATTTGAGCCTATTTTTAATGTGGCTACAAGCAACAGAGAACTTGATTAGCTAATCTGCATAAAATTATATGGGTTTTTCACAGATTTTAATCAGTTTATGAAACTTTTTTTCCGTGTGATTGTTCACCATTCAAACACCATAAATAAAAATACGAATAGAGAGACTCATCAGCAGGACACCTGAATGCATTTGAACCAGATCTGTGATGTATTTTCATTCCTCAAGCCATGGACAGGAATCACAAGAAATTCTCCAACCTATTTTAAGGCACAGTGTAACAGTTCTATACACTCCAGCATACTGCAAAAAAAGACAGGGCAATGAACTACACTGATTGTTGGACTGCTCACCATAATAATTCCTACTGACACAGTGAAACATGTTTGGAGGTTCTGGATGAGAACCAGAATTTGCATAATCTTTTGGCCTATGGCTTTAGAATGATTCCAAGTGCAGAAAATACTCATGCTTTGTGAATAAAAATGTCTCTATGCAACTGTGTATCAACTCCTGTAATAAATATTAAAAATTAATTTAAAATCTTTTTTTAGTTGATTCCACAGAAGATATTTATTTCTACTGCAAGCAGCTATTTGTTTGAGAGCAAATTTAGTTTTGTTTTGTATATTGTGGTCCATAAAAATCCTGGTCCCTTCCCCTATGTAGTGTAACAGTAGGAGTCCAGACAGATATGCCCCTTGCAAGTAGCAGTGTCCGCAGAACTTACAAATCTCAGCTTGCTTTCTCTCTGCCGAAATCTATCCTGACTCTTAGCTGCTGGCAAAGCTGCTCTCATGATTCTTTCCTACAACATCTCAGCCAAAACTGCCAGGCTCCCCAAACAAGTTCACTATAGGGCTTTGTAATCCACCTCAATTTTAAGTTTGTTGGGCCCTTGGATATAGAGTTCTATCTACCAATCTGCCAGGGCAAGAAGGAACTAACCATGGCAGGAAGATTATCTTCCAAATCACTTAGATTCAAGAAAACAGCCCTGCCCATGGTCTTAAAGTTCCTTGTACATTTGGGCTGTCTATCCATGGTTTGGTCTTTTCTTAAAAAACTGAAATTCCTAACAGAGAGAAGGTACCTAGCACATTTTTGCTACTAAGGACTCTTTAGAAGAAAATACTGAGTGCATGTAAAGTCATTATTCATGTGAGAATGAGGTATAATTGTGTCTTACTTAGCATAAAATTTTACAGGTATACATGCTCACATTTACAAAAATCATATTTCTGAAGCCTTAGTTCTACAATATCTCAAGACCAGGAGTTCACACAAAGCTTTGTGAGGTTAGCACCTAGTCCTAATCAGCACTATAGTCTTTTGCACACCTGCCTGGGTGAATCAGAGTTGTGTCAACACTAAAATGACTGTGTTCCACTACGAATCTATGGGGAAAACTAATATATCCATATGTAAGTATTACTACTTTAAGTATTAGGTAAGGAGCTTGCCTCAACTGACTAAAATAATGTATGTGTTCCAGCTCCAGTTGTAGCATAGCTTCACAATTATGCTAGAGCTTCGAAACAGCTTCCTGAAAGAGTACTATCCACAGGCAATGTAATTAAGCACAATAGACACAGCAAAGTGTAAAGGTTTCTGCATTAATTCACACCTACCATGTTGTGAGGCTTTGTAGAAGTACTGTATGGCATGGACAAGTAGCACCTAACACAAAGTTTTTGTATGTATGCGCTCTATTTCCTGTAAAGAGAGAGTTATGTGCAGAGTAGAAAGGAAAAAAAAGGTGGCGACAGAGGGAAAGCCTTCAGAGCAGATGTCCTGATTTTCTCTTAGACCTAGTTAAGATGCAAGCAACCAAAACTGAAGTAAACTTTCACCACAACTTTAGAGCACCTGTTAACTAAGAGAAAATTATGTGCACGCAATTCTTGAATAGAAAGTGACAGAATCATTTCTGCTAGCCTTTAGCTGAAACAAGAAATTCAATTTATTTGTTTTAAATACGTTAATATTAAGAATAAAGTAACATTCCATGAGGAAGCCCTCTAAATGTAAGAAAATGCCCTTCTGTCTCCCAAGTAAGAATGTGCTATTGTCCTAGGTTAAAAATAGGTTTATTCTATTACCACCTCCACAGCCATTAAAACAGCTGGGGCACTGTTATCTGCTGCTATCCAGGGGCCTATTGTCTCTGCTAATGGGCCATTGAGAACCCACCACATGACTCATGAGTTATCTCATCCCATTGTAAGAGGCTCCACCCAGGGGGGAGGAGCCAAGAATTCCCACCTGAATAAAAGCTGGACTCTGGGACTGTATAATAGCTCCGGCCCACTGGATCTCCAGAGGACAAGAGCTTTCACTGGACCACCAGGACCTTTTCTTTNTATGAAGAACTGTAACTCACAATGTTGAGAAACTAAGAAATTGTAACCATTAGTGTGCACAGGAAGGTGGAGCTGACCTTAAAGCAATAAACCAATGATGAGCTCCGCTTTTGCAATATGTATGAGCTAATTAAGCAGTGTATAAGTATTAGATATCTGTAATCAATAAACGAGACTTGCTGACCATGATAGCATGAGGCTTGTCTTCCGCGGCTCCGGTTATCCAACATTAAAGTTCCTTAATTTCAGAATTATATTAATTCGGAGGGAAGGGGGGTGCATTCCTCTCTTCCAAGGGAGGCTCCTGCCTGCCTTAGCAGACTCCTGTCTTTTCAAACCAAGACAGCTATCCATGCCTCAGAGCTACCCTGAACACTAGAATAAAGCTAACAAAATTTTGAATTCTAAGTAGTGTCACAACCCAGTCAAAACTGTCTTGGCTGATGTTCACACAGCTTTTCTATAGAGCAGTAAGGGCTGACACTATAAACATTCCATTAGCAGACACATTGCCAGGAAAAAGCAAGAGAGTTTTTCTTTCCTGGACCAAATGCCATGAAATAATATGCAGAGGAGAGAGAGAAAGGAGAAGAAATCCCAGAGACAAAAAACAGTTAAAGCAGTCTCTTCCAATTTAGATTAAAAAAAAAGGTGAACAAGCATGGCAGAGATTTAGAAGGAAGAGAACAGAAAGACAAGGGATGCACCTCCCATTAGCACCACACAGACGGGATGTGTGCTGCAGTCACAGAACTAGCTAGACTTACAAAAGCCTCATCCAAGCCTCATCTCATGGCTGCATCCAGCCTCACTGTCTACAGATAGCATTCTACGAATTGCCCAGCCTTATAGCTTTACACCTCCTCTCTTTTCCAAATAGAAATCTGTATTTCAGACTGGACTTTTCTTCTGCATCTCAATCGATGTCAACCTTTGCTCCTGGAATATACTGGTCCATAGAAAGTAACTACCAACAGTTTCAGGAAGCTCACTAATGGTCAAATACTAATCAATGCAAAATGAAGTAAGACAAAAGGCACAGCTGAAAAAACATTGCTTGCTATTAAAGCTGCTTTCAAAATGGCTGTGCACAAAGTATTACATGTACAGAAATAAAAAGCCAAGAAACATACGATCTTGGCTTGTGTAACAACCAACAGAAACAGGAAACCCTCTGAAGTATTCAGATGTAATACAAAGATGCTAAAAACTTCCAATTAGCAATTAGATCAGAGAATAATCTCATTATTTTGCTTCACATTTGTTTCACTATAAGCAGCTGTCAAAACCAATTATTCACATGCAAATAACTAAGAAGTCTGCTCTTTTCTGATTTTTTAATTTTAGTTGTCAAGGAAGAGAACTGAACTGAAAGGAGAAACAATCACGTCACTAGACATTTTGGCTGGTCTCAATATCAAATATATTCTAACAATTAGAAATAATTCTAATTTTACTGAAACAGAGTAGATAATAGCATGGATCCAACACAGAGATACCCTTGGTAGTAGAAAAACATTTATTGCCAGCCAAAGGAAACGAACTATACTGCTAATACAAATGTAACCTCTTTGAACATCTCCTGTCTACATAGGTAGTCAGGGATCAGAACTCTTCACGCCCTGCACAGAGTGGCACCAGCAGAAGCCTGCAGCACTGAACCATGGACAGCATCACAAAACAAATGCAACACACACAGGACTAACACTGTGAAACAGACGCTCATTTATTGCAACAGAGAGCTCGTCTGAAATTGAACAATAAATCAGTGAAGACCACATGCATCTTACAAGTCCTTTCTTCTGTCCCTTTTTAAATTTTAGCCTCATTTTCACAGTGGCGAATCAAAAACCTGTGTCACAGTTGCCTACTAGCAGATAGTTAACTATAAGCATCTCCCATGATTTATTTAGAAATCTACAAGATTTGACACCTCTGTTAAAAGGTAACTCCAAAGGACTTTAAAAAGTTGACTTTTTTTGTCTTATTTATTTTACAGAAATTGTGCTAAAAGTGTATTTAAAAGTGCTGTCAGTATTGAAATCGGCTATACTTCCTATTTGCAGAAATTTCTACATCAATTAGACAATTGGATTCTATTGCACTTCAATAAGTGTCATTAATACTACTTTTACTAGGAGTACTACAGCCGTAGTAATAAAGGCTTGGGAAGGGGCACCTAATTTGTTTTTCAAATAACATGGCACAGTAACTGGAAAAAATATAAGCTAAAAGATCCATTTCATATTGAACACAATACAAGAATTAATTTTTTCCTTGCTGAAAAAAAATATCTCTTGACTTTCTGAATGCCTCTGAATACAATTCAGTCTATGAAGATTATAATATTTCCCTTTATTTCTCCCCCGCTTGATTTAAAAATAAGGAATGCAGAGTTCATTTCATTGTTCCTGAAAAAACTCAGTGGTGGAAAAAAACACTAACTGTCCTAATCAGAAGCTAATTTCACACAGTACAGAAATCAAAATGCATACTTTGAAAATGGCTAGCAACAAATGCTTTGTGAAGATGTAATACAAATAAGTAGCCACAAGCAGGAAAATAAACCAGGCCAAATAAAAGAAAAAAGAATAAATAAAATAGAATTACTTACATTTCTGGTTACATGATTTTTAACCACCTCAGAGTTATTAGCCTGCAAAAGGAGAAAAGTTAGCACAACTGACTTTAATTCTCCAGATAGTTTAAGTACATTCTAAGAAATCCCCTCCTAACAGCATATACACACATACCCACACAAAAAAAAATCATTCAGAAGTACATATTCATTCTACAGTATTAATAAGCAAATTACCTTTCAAACAGATATGGAAAATTAATTAATTTTGCATTATCGTCCTGCATATTCAGGTCTTATATGACAGTACTCAGCTACTGAGAGTGTTTGTTCCAAGGTACAATATCCATGGTGATGTACATTGCTAAGCACCTTTTCCCTTTTGCATTTTTACCCAATCTCTCATTTTATGCTTTTTCATGAAAACAAACACTTGAGTGGATATTAATGAAGTGAACTGCAGAGAATTTTCTGTAAATACGGTACAAAAAAATCTCCTCAAGGCTTTAAAACATGCTAAGTTGTATCAATGGAGGTTTAAAACAAATCTTTTAAAAGAAAAGAGCCAATCCATTACTACAAAAAATCTAATATCAGCAGCAGTACAACTAAAAATTGGTGTCTAAATCCTGCTGTGGGAAAGATGTTTTGAACTAGAGAGGCAGTTTCATAATTGTCAAATTTTTTTGGTCACTGAAGTCCAGACACACTCTAGTTACAAATCCCAACTGGAAAGAGCTATAGGTTTTCAGAGTATAAATTACAACACCTGCAACACCTTGCTTAGTTAAATGAACCACACACAGTTTATCAGGGCATACATCCTACACCAGCCATAATGCTTACAATGTGAGATTGGCTCAGTTAATCTATAAGAATAGGCTTTGAATTTGTTTGATTTTTTTTACTTAAAAGCTTGACTTAACTTGTCAGCTATCAAACCTCTACAGTGTTGAAAGTACAAACCTGTCAATCAGAAGAACTAACATACAGACTGACCAGTGCTATTAATTCAACCTATGAACCCTATTGTTTGAAACTTCAAGGTTCTTCTCAGTAGATTAAAGGTGATATATAGGACAAACAACTGTATAACTATAACTTTAGTTACTATTATTTCACAGTCTTAGCACACCCACTGCTACATAGCAAAAACACACAGACCCAAATAGAAAAAGGCAAAACACACAAAATACAGGTTTTGGATTCACTTGGTAATTTCCATACAAAGAGACTTCATGAGGTCCACAAGCAGAGCACTTGGGAAAATGCACTGCCCACTTTGGCCCTTCACCAGAAAGTTCACACATAAGCCGAACTCAGCACCCACCCTTCCACAACAACTAAGTAGCCTATTTGTGTAATTGTGTATAGAGATATAAACGAGGTTTACACCTAATGTGTGCCAGATAAAAAGGGTTTTGTCCATGTATTTCTCACTTTGGCATCAGATTGGTGTAGTCTGGAAGTTTTCTAGGATAGCTGTCAGGTGGAATACGGGATAAGAAGCAAGCTCTTCTTCTCTTTCTTTTTTAATGTTTTGAATTTGTTCTCTAGTTTGTCAAGCTACTACTGAAATGTCTCATATTCTCTCACTCTGCTAGAAGCAATAGCTCTCTCCACTTTAATACTGAGTGTGAAAAGCACAGGGCTCGCTATAACTATCTCAACTTTCAGGATCACACTGTTTCCTTTTTCTTCTGACTTAAGGGGAAGACTGCTGAAATGAGTTGTGCTGAAAGAACCATCTCAGGTAAACAGATGAGTTTGTATACACATAGAGTGTCTGTATGTATGTATGTATGCGTGTATGTAATATGGGAGTACATTCAAGTCTTCATATGCTCCCTTCACAGCTTTAAAATGGTTCCCCCCAGGCCAAATACTGCCATTCCTGCTGCCTATTCATCAGCTCTAGGACTAAAATTACAAATAAACTCCTTCACTGGCTAACTACTGTGGTTCATTAGTTTGAGATGTGGACCATCCCACTTCAAGTCTCTGACTGGACACATATGAAGAGGGGCTTTGAAAGTATATTCTAATAGCCAAGCTAAAGATCTTAACCAAGACTATCAGCCCCACTGAGACTGAAGACTTAAACTTCAAATTTCTAAAGTTTTAGTGAAGCCTTGAATTTCTTCTGAAACTTCAACATTATTTACTACAGTGGCATGGGGTCACCACTCTAACCTCTCCAAGAGATAGCTGTGCCAATTATAAATCTTTCTGGTTTTAAGTCCTAAAAAAAAAGAAAAATGAAGAGATCACACATAAATCTATGGGACATCCAAGTGAAAAAAGTAAAGCGGGGAAAAAAAAAAACAAAACAAAAAACCACCAAAAAAAACAGAACCGTCAAACTGATTTTACAATCTCTGTAACAAAACTGTCAAAGTCTTCCCTTCCCTCCTTCCCCATTCATCTCATGGCTGCTGTTTCCAGTTTCTGAGTTCTCTTCCACTTGGAAGACATACTGCCATAGGCAAAAGATCTGATCTCTCACACAGAAAACATCACCAAATATTAAAATATCTCATCACATCATTTTTGGAGTGTTTTTTTCTAATACTATGTGTAAAAGGAGGCTTCCATGGGGAAACTGTGATCTGTATTAAGAGAATTATTTTCCTGATGTAAAACTTGAAATCAGAGACAACAAGAGATTTGATGCCTATCACATTTCATTAGCCCTAAATGCAGTCATTATACTTTCACTCAATATAAGATATTGAACACCATGATAACAGTATACTCAGTATATTATGGCTAACATGCATAACACATGTGCATGCTTATGACCTCACTGACATCATGGAAACATACTGGGATGACTCCTATGACTGGAGTTTCGGAATGGAAGGGTACAGGCTCTTTAGGAAGGACAGGCAGGAATGATGAGGAGGCAGTGTTGCCCTCTCTGTGAATGACCAGCTGGAGTGCATGGAGCTCTACCTCGTGATGAATGAGGAGTGGATTGAAAGTTTATAGGTCAGGATGAAAGGGAGGGAGGGCAGGAACAGATGACATTATAGTGCAGGCCTGCTACAGGCCACTTGACCAGGAAGGCCAAGCTGATGAGGCCTTCTGCAGTAAAACAGAACGGCCTCAAGAGTCACAAGCCCTGGTCCTCATTGGGGACTTCAAACAACCCAGTATCTGTTGGAAGGATGACACAGCAGGACACAGGCAATCCAGCAGGCTCCTGGAACGCACTGATCACTTCCTTCTCCAAGTGACAGACGAGCTAACAAGGAGAAGTGCTACGCTGGATCTTGTTTTCACCAACAAGGGGCCATGAAAAAGGTCATGGGGCACACGAAACTCAAGGGAAACCTGGGCTGCAGTGACCACAAAGCAGTGAAGTTCTAGATCCTTGGGGTAGTGAGGAGCATGCACAGCAAGCTCACTACCCTGGAATTCAGGAGAGCAGACTTGGCCCTCTTCAGGGATCTCCTTGGTAGAATGCTGTGGGCTTAAAGCACTGGAGGGAAAAGGGGTTCAAGAAAGCTGGATGAAATTCAAGGATCATCTCCTCCTGGCTCAAGAGCAATGCATCCCTAACAAGAGGAAATCAGGCATAAATTCCAAGAAGCCTGCATGGATGAACAAGTTGCTCCTGGACAAACTCAAACACAAAAAGGTACCCTCTAAAAGGTGAAGGTAGAGACAGATAGCCTAAGAACAGAAAAATTGTCTGAGCAGCTAGAGAATTGACACAATTAAATCTGGCTGAGGGCATCAAAGGTAACAAAAAAGTTTCCATTGGTACATTGGTGATGAAAGAAAGACTAGGGAAAATGTGGGTTTTCTCAGGAAGGATATGGGAGACTTGGTTACCCAGGACATGGAAAAGGCTGAGGTACTCAATGAAGGTAAAGGCAGGGACTGGGAGAATGAAGAACTGTGTGCTGTAGGAGACCATAAGGTCCAAGGCTATTTAAGGAACCTGAAGGAGCACAGGTCCATGCGACATGATGAAATACATCCATGGGTCCTGAGGGAACTGGCTGAGGAAGTGGCTAAGTTACTATCCATCACATTTGAGAAGCTGTAGTATTCCATTAAAGTTCCCACTGACTGAAAGAAAATGAAACAGAAACCCCATTTTTATAAAGGGAAATAAGGAAGATCCAGGGAACTACAGACCAGTCAGTCTCACCTCAGTGCCTGGCAAGATCATGGAGCAGATCCTCCTGGAAACTATGCTAAGGCACATAGAAAATATGGTGATTGGTGACGGCCAACATGGCTTCACTAATGGCAAATCTCGCCTGATTTGCCCGCCTGACAAATTTGGTGGCCTTCTATGACAGCATTACAGAACTGGCAGATGAGGGAAGAGTGACTGACATCATCTACCTGGTCTTGTGCATTGAATTTGACATTGTCCCACATAACATCCTTGTCTTTAAACTGAAGAGACATGGATTTCACGGATGGACCACTTGGTGGATGAAGAATTGGCTGGATAGTCACAGTGTTGCAGTCAATGGCTCAACGTCCAAGTGGAGACCAGTGGCATTCTTTGGGTGGCTATTGAGACTGGCACTGTAACATCTTTGTCAGTGACACGGGGAGTGGGATCAAGTGCACCCTCAGCCAGTTTGTCAACGACACCAAGCTGTGTGGTGTGATGGACATGCTGGAGGTTAAGGATGCCATGCACGGAGACTGAGAAAGGCTTGAGAGCCTGTGTGAACTTCATGAAGTTCAACAAGGTCAAATTCAAGGTCTCGTGCCTGGGTTGGCACAATCCCAAGCACAAGTACTGTCTGGGCCAAGAATGGACCGAGAGCAACCCTGAGAAGAAGGAGTTGGAGGTGTTGGTGAACAAGAAGCTTGACATGTCTCAACAATGTGTGCTTCCAGTTGAGAAAACCAATCATATCCTTGCCTGCATCAAGAGCAGCACGGTCAGCAGGTCAAGGCAGATTGCTTCTCTACTCTGCTCTTGTGAGAGCCCACTTTGCACGCTGCATCCAGCTCTGGTGGCCCCAATGCAAGAAAGATGTGAACCTGCTGGAGCGGGATCCAGAGGAGGACTATGAAGATGATCGCCTCTCCTACAAAAACAGGGTGAGAGAAATGGGGTAGTTTAGCCAGAAGAAGAAAAGACTCCAGAGAGACCTTAAAGCAGCCTTCCAGGACCTAAAGGGGGCCTATAAGGAGACTGGAGAGGGACTTTTAACAAGTGTATGCAGTGATAGGAGAAGTGGGAATGGCTCTAACTGAAGGAGAGTAGTTTCAGGTTAGATTTTAGGAAGAAATTCTTTACTGTGAGGGTAGTGAGGCACTGGAACGGGTTGCTCAGAGAAGCTGTGGATACCCCATCCCTGGAAGAGTTAAATGCCAGGCTGGATGAGGCTCTGAGCAACCTGGTTCAGTGGAAAGTGTCCCTGCCCATGGCAGGGGAGTTGAAACTAGACAATCTTTTAAGGTCCCTTCCAACCAAATCATTGTGTGATTCTATGGTTCCACTTCTGTAACTCACTGATCACAGCATTTCAATACCAAGCACAACAAAACATCCTCGTTGTCACCCCCCTCCCCCCCCCTAATAAAGACAGTTCAAAGGAAATTAGATTGACATGGTTAGAAATAAAAATCACTTTTCCCTGGAATGAGCTAAAATCATTCCACAACCGATTATCCCACCTCCCTCTCTTACCATTATGGAAGAAAACCATCACAGATTTCTGACAATGACTCCCTAAAAACAGTGTCTCTGAAGGAAAAACAAAGTCATTATAGCAAAAGATAAAATGACACTGTTTATAGTTTCTTCGCCTTTGTTAACTTTGTTTCACTCATCAGTAGGGCTATCTTGCCCTGAACGATTCTCATTTGGATTGCACTTTAAAGACATCCAAAACCTAATTAATTCTCCCTTTCCACCCTCGAAATCTACCAGGTGGTGTTGTGACTTTTTCCAAGAAACAGGCCTGAGGTTTGACTCCAGCATTTAATGACATTAAATGAGAAGAATCAAAAGCAAGTTCATATGTAACACTTCTGCCACACCATTTCACTTATGAGTAAGTACTAAATTTTTGCACCAATGTGAGAAACCTAAATTAAATGAAACAAGTATGACTTCTGACATGATAGTGAACTAAAATTGAATGGGATGCCAGAGACTGAAGTCTAGTTAAGCAATAAACAAATAGAATCCACCATCATACAGCAGTCAGACCAAATATCAGAAGTTTACCTAAAGTATCACACTTACTTCACAGTTCTATCTGAAGAGAAGGGTCCACATAGCTACATGATTCATTGTGTTTATTACAATGAATTCTAACTATATGAAAAAATGATTTTTAAATTAACACTAAAAGATTTGTCTTTTCCTTTTGAAAGACAAGTGGCAGTTCTCGATTACACTGTAATAACTAATGCCACAGTCATTTATTATTTCAATATTTGGCTAGCATTCACTTATAGTGATGGCATTAGTACTGTCCTTTCCTATTACACATCTCAGTGTTGAGAAAGTATTTTCAAAGATTACCCACAGACATTTTCACAAGGGACGTAAGATCTCAGGATAAGCTATGAAAGAATAGAAAATTATGCAGATAAGCAGAAAAAATACACCCTGTAGTGGGTATTTCCCTTTTCCAGTGTGAGCTATCAAGCAAAACCTATGCAAGCCCATTTGCTTTTTACTGAAGTCAAACATATATGAAAAGTTTCTATGCCATCTGAAAACTATCGATACCGAGGAATCCGAAACATGGATAATTTTGCTTTAGAAAAAGAAAGCTGGGAAGGGAGAAAGAAGCATGCTATACCTTGGAAGAACACTTCTGGATTTATCTGCTGTAGTAATTAGAGTCACACTTCTGAAAAGCAGATGCTTCTGCCTTGCAAAAGTACCACACTCAGTAGAAAGGTTTGAAGTCAACTTGGAGAAAAAAAACAAGCAGGCAAACTTGGCTCTGGAAACTACCAAACCCTTCCCTCTTGCTGATTCCCTCTTTCTGTAGATTGTTCAAAGAAAGCCTGCTTTTCATTTCATTTTGGATGAATGCCCAGAACTGAACATAGTGTATTATAACAAAACTTCTTATTCAAATTCCTATTAAATCTTGTAATTCTCTAATATTCCTAGAAACAACATGAGCCCTCCCTCCTGGCAAATGCAATGACTAGCTTTTGAATTTAGTGTGCATTGCACAGCTCAGTTCAGGATCACTGCATTTCATTAATTTGAGTGAGTGGGGTGGCCAATTCATGAAGTTTTATTCTCTGTGCCCTCTTATGACTAAGTCAGAGACATTTACAAACAAGACACTGATGGTACTTAAAACAGCAGTTTGGAACCTCAATTCTGCATGTCTCTGGGGTCCATGGCCTTACTCTGGTAAGCACTTGAAACCCAAAACTAAAAACAAACCCTATAGAAATGCATTACAAAGAGGACCACACCAGCCCCCTTTCGGAGAACTGCAAATCCAAAAAAAGTTTGAAAAATATTCATGTCAAGTATTTCAAATCAGGCATCAATTCACAGGTTTTGTCAATGAAAGTGTCTCAGTCTGTTCTTCTGCGTATCTATGACTAACAAATCAAGAAATTAAGAAAAGTAGAAATTTTTTTTTAAGAAGCTGAAAGAAAAAAAAGGAAAGGAAGAGAAAAGCACAGGTCAAAATTTAATAAAGCAAAACTAAACAGCAAGACAGAGAGAGCTTTAAAAAAAAGTTCCAAAAAGTTTCAAGGCACCTTTGCTTCCTTGTGAGTTCAGGAAAGCTGTATGAACCAGAAGTGAAGAAACATCCTTCCATAAATGTTTTTCCAAAGCTCACAGTTTTCATGGAGACATGAGCACTATGATTCTGGATGGTGACAGAGCAGGAACTGAACAGGCAAATACAAACCTCCACTGGATATTCCCACCCTTTGCAAACAAACCAGAGAACAGAACAAGGCTGTTGCGTTTCCCTTCCCATGATGTGCAGGCACGTGCACGAGACAGGCAGCTATAGCCTGCAGCACTCCCGTAAGAACTGCTCTGGTGACAGTCTTGAAATGAACCAGGAAAGTTCATAGCAATGGGCAAATCTGGTAGTGTGTCCTTCACCTTCACCAAATCATGCCTGCTATATGCATTTAATGCTTGGTTTGCATGCATCTCACAGGTCCTGTGAGCTAAAGTTTGAATGTAGCATATAGGAAAAAAAATCTCCCTAAATAACAGAGCTGGGCATGTTCCTAGTTTTCCATAAGATTTCCATGGTATCGCTTGAAAGAAGAAAGACAGGAAAACATGAGAACTAATTAGCCATTAGTCACAGACACTTATTACAAACCAAACCCACTCGATAATTTTTTCACAAAAGCTTTTACTGATTAAAGCCGGAAACCAAATTTAGAGCTGTCAGAGCCAAATCACTGTATATGTCAGTTTCTAGCTCAGTTTAGTTACTATCATCACACTCCACTGTGTTTGGAGGTCATGCCTGATTAACCCAGTTTAACATCTCGTATCTTCTAATACTGAGATCCCACTTAAAATGAAATTGGAGAATGCAATCCATCTACATGCACAGGCCTTCCCAATACCACAAACAATTATTCAGCTTCCCATTTCTCAAAAAATCTCTTGCATGCCCACATTAAAAACAGATGGAATGTGTTCCATGGGAACATCAAATTGTCTTACATTGTTTTTCTCAAAAGATGTGTTTTAAAATGAATGCAGTAGGGATAAAAAATTTTTTTTCATATTCACTGATCTTTCTCAGACAAAGCTTCTGGAAAGGACTGCATTCAACAGCTTGAAAAAAAGGAAGGAGAGGGTTTTCTTGTGACAAGGAACAAGCATTCTTTCTAACACTGTTAGAGTACTGAGTTTTCTTAAAGTTTCCTGTTCTCTTCCTCACTTTACCCATACGTAGCTGGGAGTTCGGTTTTACTTTTATGTATCAACACGTATTTTCAGTTCTTATTTTTTAATTTTTTTTTTGAGAAAATACTGGCACTAGGTTGAATGTATGTAGGTGTATATATAAACTACCATGGATTTCAAGTAAAAAATAAGATACGCAGTTAGAATGAGGCCTTTGTGACTTCACACTCACTTCTTCAGCAATTTTTTCAAGGTATGCTCCTGCTCCTTTTAAAAAAGCAAATGAAAAACACACACAGCCAAAAAACCCCAAAACAAACCAATTTCTGTTTCTCCTACAATTACTTTTATTCTGTTCTTCTCCTATTTTGAAACAGTCCAGAGCACAATCTGACTCACTGTTCAAAATCAGGTTTTAGTTTGTTAAGAGGGGCCTGAACGTTCAAGTCTTTGATTTTTCTCTCTACAGGCAGAAAAGAGGCTCGCGTAATTAAGAAGGGGATGTGAATCAGAATCATTGACACCCTTCCCCAATTTCTATCAAAATATTCAAACTTCCACTCAAGACAGCAAAACAGCTAAACAAACTTCAGCTTGAAGTGACTGTTATGAAAAAATATACATTACAGGTAAGTGTCCATTTAATATGTCCGCATTATAACAGCTAGTTTTGAAAAGTGATATTTAAATGGCAGACTAGAGGTAGGCAGAATTCTTTGGTAACCATTTGGAAAAAAAAATAAGAAAAAAAGGAGGGGGAGAAAGAAAGGCTATTAAAGTTAAATCAGAAATTTCTGTGCTAAAGATCACTATTTTAAACATGTCTTAAAACTGACAAGTCCTGGAATCATAAGGACCATTCATCAATGAAGTAATTTTAAGATAAGATTCCATGTACATAAGAGGTTTGGGCCTTCACACAATATTTCATTACTGCAAGAAATTTGGCGGCATAGGTGATGGGACTCAGAAGAATTAAGATTTAGTTTTCTTTATTCTTTTCAAAGATACACGATCATGAAGGACAAAAAAGAAATTCAGTGAAGAAGACTAGCTTACTGCCCTTTTGATGCATCTTAAACTATCCTAGACTATTTCCTGGAATCTAAAAATTACCTCTAAAATAATATCCTTCCATTGGCGTTCCTTTTAATTTTTATCTTTTTTAAGTAATGGATGAAACAAAAAGTATTCAGAGCTTTAAGGTTAGGGCCTCAATCTTTTCTTATTTTGACAGCACTAGAGAAAAAGACTTAAGTTGTTAGCATTTTTTTAAATTAAAAACATCAATTTAAGAAATACTATCAAATGAGTAACTAAAAATCTTTCAAAATAAGATCCAATAATTCCAGTAAAGGCCATTTAAACAAACCTACCATCTTTGATTTTTGTCTAGTTTTGGAAGTACTATATAAGCTAAGTCAGCTCTCAGGTAAAAACAAACAAAGAAACACAGTGAAACACAGTGCCCATGCCACTTTTTTCTCCTCTTTTCCTTTTTTTTTTTTTTTTTTAGCTTTTGAGTTAAGCTATAAATAGTCCATTGTCTCTTCATGAAATAAAATTAAGTGCAACAGAATAAGTCATCTTTGCTAAACATTTGACTTGAATTAACAGAGCTAGATTAACATCATCGCACTTTCTGAGGAATGTGCATGACAACATAAAGTAAGTCGTGTTAGAACACAGGAACTGCTTTATATTTTAGCACCTGAAATTCCAAACAGCTGCACTGAGTTGATATATGAGGCTCCTGATGTCATTACAAAGCTTCAAGACACATGGCTCATGAGAAATGGGAAGGGCCCCTTTGCTAACAGACATGTAAGTGGAAAATACTCAATAAAACACACATTTTGAAGAAAAAGAACATCTGTGAATTTCATCAGGCTTTAATAGTCTTCTAAGAAATATGTCACTGAGAGTCTAACTACAGTTCTTGCTATAAGCCAGTTTAAGGAGCACAATATAGGCAACCTTTACATTGACTAAATAGATGCAACATTGATTTAAAGAAGGCATATGTATTGTTTATTCATGTGAAAATTAAAAGGTTGGAATTCCTTGGCTGGAATGAATGGAGAGAAATCCATAGTTCAGCAGCAAATTATGATGCCACAAAGTTTTGTTTAATTTGAATAGATGTTGCCCTCCCTATTATCTAAACCTCTCAACTACTTATTCTTGATCTTGTCAAAACTTTACCCTCAAAACAGCTGTAAAAGAAACTGCTTACAGCCAACACCATCACAGATCATCCTCCTTTAGATCGGAACTCTTCACTAAATAGATAAAATTTACTTGTACTGAACAAAGACTCCTAATATAAAAATGTCACCACATTTCATACCAAAAGCAAACCACACTACTGAATCTCACTCTCAGCAATAAAACATATTGTACACTGTATAGTGAAAATGTTTCACCTACAGATATCCCTACAAGAAATTTAAATAGCATTCCACTCCTTCTGCCCAAACTAGCAAATGTTTTATTTGGTGACTGGATACACCTCTGTCTACATTCCTGCTAGTAAACTAAAACAGGTTAGGCCACTTTTGCCATCTACACTCTTTACCTGCTGGCAGGTCACAGAGTCAGTTGGGACTACAATTATCAGCTTTGCCCCATGTACACACGAACCAAGTTCCCATAAACTAAGTTCAATCGGAATTATTAATGACTAGTAATATATCTCACAGATTGCTATATGTTTAAATCTGTTTCTAAATCACAATAACCGGTTTTCCATTTCAGAATCAATACTTAGGTTGTGCACACAACACAAAAGAAAGCAACTGTAGTTGCCAGTATGCACCTAATACTGTGAGCTGCAAAAATAAAAAAAGCTTTCTTTTCTATTCATAATTTTAGCAGTGATGCTATACAAGATCTCCAGACTCTGACATGGGTTAACTCATAAAATTACTGGGTCAAATCTAGGAGAGACCTCCAACGAGCTGATACTCACATTCCTTGTAATACCAGGAATCACAGATTTAGGTTTCCAGGCTTTGCTTTACAGGATAATAATTTTAAAAGCACCTTTTGACTTTTGTGGTTCATGATATTACCTATCATCTTCAAGCACCATTACCTCTATTTTTCCAGCAGGGAAATCAAGACACAAAAATATACAAAGTGACTTGGCCAATTCACACAGGAATGCAGAAGTGAGATATAGGATTCCTATTTGCCAGTGGTTGTATCACTTAACTACATTACACAGAGTTCTTGGCTGACACTTGTGCATCAGTTGTTGGCTGCTTAGTCCTAGTAATGACACTAACAGCAGCCAGTGCTGGTTCAGTAAGTAACTGTTACACTCCATCTTCCAGGCATCACTCATATTACCCTTGGAGCTAAAACAATCCCATAGAGTCATGCAAGCCAGAAAAGTTTTCCTATCCTGACCAAGTATGGGTTCCACTAGCAACAAAAAATAACAGGTCCCAAAAAAATCTTACACTATTTGTACTTCCAAACTGACATGAGACATCAGTACATTGAAACAAATAATTACTGAGGTGGTTTTTTTTATTTAAAACACACAAATGAAAGCATAAAACATGTGGATTCCTGCAACGGACAGGACACAGTAACAAGCTTGAGGAATAGACCCTTGATTTGCCAAGCCTTCAGAGAGGAAAGGTGATAACAAAGTACTGAAATAATAAGAGGTTATAAGAGACTACAAGAATAATCTAACCTATAACCTAATAAAACTTGATGGATATCAGTAGTGCCAAAAATACTTACCAGCTCATAGCTGCTTGGAAAAAAGCAGGGTGTCACCACCTGGAATAAAAAATGATGATAAAATAAGGAAAAAAAGATACTACATTTGGAGATATCCCAACTGCACTGTTTGAGCTCCGTCCAGACAGTCAAAGAGGCACCAACCAGATCAGGTGCAGAACCTGAGTGTCCACTGCTGCTCTCAGCTGTACTGTCTACTTTCAGCTCCCTAAAAAGTTAGCACTAGCCCAATGCAAACTCAGTGCCCTGCTCACATACTCTAATCACTGAAACAGGTTGAACAGTAATGCCTTCCCTCACGTCACATACGCAGGGAAACATGAAGGGTTTTCTCTCTTCCTCATCCTTTATAGCATTCTTTTATCATCATCTCAGTTTTAGTTAATGAGTAAGTATTCCGCTTTTCAAGAAATCTAGAACTTCAGCAGTTCCCAGCACCTTACCCTTGTTCTGGAACTGACTTTGGGTCATGCGTTTAGCAGAGCAAGCAGAACAGATATTCTGTGGACTCACGTATCTTCAGAGATTTGTCTCCAAATTAAAAACATTTTCTATGAAGAACATAGTCTGTATTCATCACACCAAAAAAAAAAAAAAACCACCTTATTTTGATATTCAGAAACCAAAACACAAAGAAAGCCAGGAAAAGCATGACTAACTTGGATTACATGATGATCTAGGGAAAACCAAGTGTTAGATTATTTCTACAATATCATATAGCAGGTACCCTCAAATCTCACATGTACAGTCAAAAGACTGTAGGTTCACCCATTTACACCACACAGCTAAGCTTCAGTAGTAGTCATCAGGCATGCTCACTTTAACAAGTACCTTGAGGTTAATCCCAGCGAAAACTGTTTCATTTAACATATTCACCTTCAAAATTATGGCTGAGACAGACTTGCCTCTCAGCCAGCAGAGTGGAGCCAGAAACTCTACAGCAACATCTGGACAACAAAGGTGGAGTTTTCTTTCAGAACAGTTGCTGAGTCCTATGATGACTCAATTCATGGTACACAGAGTGGGTTACTGAGCAGAGAGGGCCTCATGCCTCATGTCATTTGTAATCCTTAGAATAATAAAAAGAAGATGCAGCCCATACAACAGAGCAAGCTGCGAGAACAAAAAGAAACATCAGTTCTGTACACAGTACAAGCAAAGAGCCAAAGGGGCTACTTACCTGACTACACAAGGACAACCCACTCCAGCTTAAACACTCAGGAACAGCTTTTAATGACTAGTATGGAAGAGACAGCATTTGCCTCTGTAAATGGTTATGAAAAAGGTCTATCTCCAATTCTCAATGCTTCTTAAACCACAAATTACTTATAAAAAGGAAAAAAAGTAGCACATTGTTTTTTCAACTCTCAGCTCGTTCATGATCTCTAGACTACCCCTAAGGAAAACAGGACAGACTGAACCCTTGCAGTTTGTCTGCTCTCCCCTCTGACTCCTCAGTGGGCTTGCAAGTCCGAGGTCTTAATACACTGCATCTCTGCAGCTCATTTTGCGACTGACACTCATGATTCACTACTCTATCCAACCAAACACCCATACTTCCATACATGGAAGATGTTAACTAAGCTGTCATAATAGCATGCCTATTGCTGGAAGCAAGGACATCATCTGCCTCGGTGACCTCTTGCCTGACATAGCATGTAAAACTTCATATGCTACCTTCAATTACAACCACCAACTCTTCTTTCAAGCCAAAGTGACAAACCACCAAGCAGAGCAGAGCCCAGCTGAAAGAATCAAAGCCACATGCACCCTGCACCACCACCACAAGCAGCAAACACCTGCATCAAGGGAGGAAAGACTGCCCTCAGTTGTCCAGACCATGTGATTACCTCGTACTTATAAACTGGTTTTGCTAGTGTTCTCATTAGCAACACCTAAGGTTAAAGTAGATAAACATGAAATTTCAATTACTTTCCTCTCACTGGATATATTAGGAAGAAAGAATTAATGGAAACACCAAAGGAGTTGGCAGGCTGGCTGAGAAGTGCAGTGGAAGAGATGAACTAACATTACATGCTCATGTAATTAATAACTGGAACGACTGCAGAATAAAATTGTCATCACTGACATACATAAATATAATCTCTGCTCTCTCCCTTCCCTCCACTGATCAAAACCCTTGAGGAATCAAGCATATCTTTACCCCTTAGGCTAACTAAAACACAGTTCTGCTGCAGTCTGCTTGCTAATTACACCTAACTCACTGCCTAAGAAAAATCCCTTTTTCTGACACAAGAACACTGGGGACATCCAGCGGACAAGAAGTTCAGAGGAGAACTGCAGATCTCTGCAGATTCGTGGCATCTTATTCAGGCAGCTCTGGACTGCAAGAAGATGAGAGCTAACATTTAAAATAACACTTGATTTTTTTTCTTCCCTGAGCTTCTCTATACCCGAAACAGCTATATACAGCAAACTGACTTTACAGAAAAATTTCATCTTCTTCTGATTACCTGTCTTCTGCACTTCCTTTTTACAGAAATCAAGACCCATGTCAAAGACTTGGATGCTCTGCTTCTGGTTTTGAGCTACAAAACTCAATAAACCACCCGAGATGCACTGACATTTTTTTCTTCTAACTCCATATACACAAATAGCACATTTCTTCCCAGATGAAGCAAAATAGCCAAGATCTTGCTATATCTCAACTTCAGTTCTCATGAGCAGTTGAAGTAAATTCTTCCACTGTTAATGGAACAGACACAGGCTAAAAGCAAAAGAGTTTTTTAACCTGTCAACAGATAACAGAGTATATTATGATGTCCAAACAATCTAGATTAAGAATATATGAGTGGCTCCAATTATTTTTCCTGGTTTTCAAAGGTCTGGGACATGCTAAAAAATAAACTTTAGAGAAAAAGTTAGAGCTAAAAAGCAAAACAGCAAGACTTAAATTCCATGACAATGCAGAAATAGAAAACTAAGTATAAAGGTCACATTCATTGGTTTGAAGTTACACACTGTGCACCAACTGCACAAAACAATAAACTGGTCCACCTACTGAAGCTACAGCTAATCTTAAAGACATGTACAATAATCTGGTTTGTCAGCTTTCAATAGTTTCTTTATTCTTGTAAGTATTGTACTGGATATGCGTTAGTGTAATATTTCATAGCTCCACGCCAAGGTGGATTTAGCTTCTGTACTTCTGTACATTCGCATATTAACAAGAAACATCAGAATATAAGAAGGCTTTGCCTACTTTCAGAAATAGTTACCTCTTCAGTGCCCAGCACATAGACATAGAGGTACATTATTAGTCTATTCACAAATAATCAAACAACTATTTTAAAGACAAATTACCTGTTCTTGCATACACAGTTAATACGAAAACATTTTCCTGGTGTGATATTTCCTGCATTGAGCCTTAGTTTGAAAAAGTCCCATACTGATGGAAAAAAGATTTTAAATATATTTTTTTATGAAGAATTCTGATTCCAATGAATCTCCAGCTAATTTTTCTTCATGACTGTAGCACCAGTCACATCAGTTAATGAGTAACTGACTAACATGAGATAAATGTTAAGTCAAACAAAAAAAAAGTCAACAAATGGCAGGATCTCTGGCTCTAGGGAAATAAAATCTGTCCTCGCTTGCTCTTAACAGCAACACAGTAATGGACCCCCCAGTGCACAACAGTTCATTGGCTGGGATAACCAGTAGTTACATTTTAGCGGTTTTTGGGCTTTTTGCACTTCCAGATGCATATTTCATTTTTATCTTTCTTCCTTTTTATTTTCTTTTTGCAAGAAGTATGTGATTTTTCAGAGGAAGAACCATCTTCAAAGAATGAGCCAGTTATTACCGAAGGTGCATTTCAAAGTCCAAATCTCAAACACTATTATATTGCTTTTGCAAAAGCAATTTAACCACTTAGCTATAATGAATCACTTTCTTTCAAGCTACAGTTTTATCAGGTAAGAAATTCTGGCACGCTTGCCACAGGTTATGTGTAACACAACCTATGTGCAGGCGGAAGAATCTTCACCTATAAAGTGACCTACTGAAAAACCTGTTCACTCTAGTTCACTACTGACATTACAAAACTGAGGAGAAAGGGTGAAAAGACCAGCAAAATGAAGTCACTGACATCCTGCAGATAGCGTGAAGTTATAGTCATGTTAGCAAATTTTCTGAATGTTACATAGATGACTGTCAGAAGCCCATATGGTAAGCTCATGGACATATTTAATATGAATCTTTATAAATACATATATATATATACACACAGAGACACACACATTTATACACACACGCACATCTTTTTTTCTTACCTTCTTTTTTTTTTTTTTTTTTACAAAAAGCACACACACCTATTTATTCCAATCTACGCCTTTGGAGTCCAGGAAAAAAATATTTTTCAGCTTAGTTTTCTTCTTCTGGCATGCCTGTCAGTTATTGTTCCCTTTCTCCAACCTACCCTTCAAAACACTCATGACAAATTTTGGTTTCTTCCATGCTGTTGTATTTCATTTTGCAATGTCACAGTCCTGACCTACATCATGAAAGTTCTTCAATTCTCTGAAGAACACATACAAGGCAAAGACACTTGATACATAGGTTATTTGGGAAAAGGATTTTAAAAAATCCTGTAATGAAACAGAAGGTACCTAGAAGCAAAAATTTATGAGTTTCTTTTGATAACTGTAAACTAGCAAACAGAGATGAAGTCCCTTCCTTCTTCAAATGATGGGATTTGTTCCAAATGTGTTCAGAAGCAAAGGAAAAGAAAAGAAAGTCAGAATTTGGGTGTTGCTAACGGGTTAAACCAGACAGCAGGAACCAAGATCTTAAAACTAGATTTTACTGGACTTTGCACTAGCCCTCTGCACTGTGGTTTAATTTGCCAATTTGAGCTGTAAACGCCAGCTAGTGCCCCTCCTGATTTAATCTGTGTAACAGATTAAAGAGCTTTATAAAGTAGACTGAAATTATTTGACACAAAGAAGTGCAAAAATGTAGTATCTTTGCTCAAAATGTCTCATTTTGCTGCTACAGCTAAAAAAAAAAAATAATAATAATTTTGACAACTGTATATATCTTTTGAGACTCAATTTCTGCCTTCTTTGTATTAGATCTGACCTCTCCAAGCTTTGTGAGGCATAGATTACTCAGGGAACTATGCTACCCTTTCAAGATTCCATGTGTATGTATTTTGGTACAATCCGCATGAGGAAACATTCTTCATTTGCAAAGCCAAACAAAACTTGGAACATTACCAGATAGGGCCAGGAAGCAGAGGGGTTCTTTGTTCTGCCAACATTTTCTTCTCCCAAAGGAACAAACTACCAGCATGGATTAAGTTTTCTTGAATGGAAACAAACTGTGTACCAAACCAGCAGTACCTCAGAATTCTGGACCTCTAACACAAGTATTGATCTGATTGCTCAGAGTTTCAGTCTACTTCCAATATCTGAGCAACAGTGATAAGAGCTACAGGCATTATGTTTCCTATGGTCATAAATGGCACTTCAGTCAACAGTATCAGAAGTTTTAGGGTGAGGAGACAGGAGTTTTGTCACAACAAACTGCAGATATCACTGCTCAGCCCACAGACTTCACTGCATCTAGTGTACATCTAAGATCTGGGACAGATCTATGCCCATCAAATAAAAGGATGAAAGATTAGATGAAAGCAATATTTAAACAATAAGCATAGGTTAAAATGGGTGAGAAGTGTGTTGTTTTGGTGGTTTTTTTAATACATATTACAGGGAAGAAAGGAATGTGGTAGAGAAGGGCACCAGAAGGCAGCAATGTCAGTCTTTTCTACACAATATCACAAAAAGATACGAAGGAAAAAGTCACATGTCAAACTTGCTGGTAAAAAAGCAAAAATCAAAAATTAGTTTGGGGGTCATTTTGGTGTTTTGCTTTATTTCCCTATAGTTGAAAACCATCCATCTACAGGATGACTCTCTGCATCTCCCTAAGGCAAATTTAATGCTTAAATGTATTAAATCATAAGAAGGAAAAATAGCTCTTTGCGTTAGGCGATACTAAGATGCATACAGCAATTTAGCACAGGCCTGGTTTCAATCTGTGACAGAAGGTCTGCAAGAATCATATCAAAGAGGCAGTGACCCCTCCAGCAGGAAGTTTATAGAAACCATTTGCAAACACTGCTGGAATATGCTGTTTAGCAAGCCAAAGGAGGCTAAATTAGCCCAAAGAGTTGTGAACCAAGCAGGATTCTTCCACTTTCCCACAAAAAGTGGGAAAATATCATGCTGTAAAGACACGGTCACCTCTATGAGGCCCCAATTTGCCCATTTTTGAGATTGAGAGCACTTCGTTGAAGGTTGACATGGAAATACCTGAATTTTACGGCATTATTTCTGACTTTTGTATATCACAATACTGATGTTAATAGCTCTCTAGTAATCTTTAAAAACTTCCCTCCTCTCAAAACACATTAGAATCAAGACTTAAACATATACATTCCAAATATATCTTCAGTTTTCCAGCTATTCAGAAAAGAGATAATACAACAAAACAGTACAGAATGACAGTTAAATACATATTTTATCATCAAAACTAGCTCTCCCAGACTAAGACTGAATTTGCTTTATTATGCTTTAACTGTAGGAAGTATTTTAAATGCTTTCTTCAGCTACACAGAACAAGACAAGGGAAGAAGCTTTTTAGAAATAATTGCTAGTAAAATACTATGAAATGCTATATTATCACACAGAAGCAGTAAAAGCAAATTCTAACAAAGCTTAGACATTTCAGATTGCTGATAAAAAACAGTCAGAACTTCTGGGATAGAGCTTAATGTTCATAATGGATGATACTGTCGTTTCCACCAAATTGTGGTTATTCATGATAATAATACTCATTCAGTTTTCAATCTTTTATCAAGCCAGTAAGGCAACTCCTCGCTGTTGGAGGTTAGGATTTTTCTCTTTTTTTGTTGTTTTGTTTTGTTTCGTTTCTCTCAGGGAATTTTCTCCCACAAGGAGAACACAGGCAACACAGCCTAAGAGATGGTAACTACGACACTTAAGAGACAAAAGATGTGGCTGGGAGGAAGAGGAGGGAGAAGGGTGCGGTTTGCTACCATCTCTTAACTGGGCAGCTTTCTCTTGGGAAGTGCAGAGATACCACAAGATTTTGGCTGCAGGGTGAGGGGCTGGGCTCCGTCCTCTCTCGCTCTCAGGATCAGAGGAGAGACGGTCATAATGCAGGGCTGTTGCTGCAGAGAGAATTCGCTGCCACCGCAGAGCTCTGTCCTGCACAGCTTCTCCTTACCGTGGGTGAGCCTTTGCTCTTAAGAGCTGCCACTGAACTGGGACCTTTCCAACACCCAATCTCACTGGAAAGCACCCTCACTAATCTGCTCAGTTGCCTCAGGGGAAAAACCAGGACCCCGACCCCCTCCTCNAGAGCACCGGAACCTGCTGCTGCCCGTGAGCTTGAAACGGAAGCCCCTTTCTATCTCTTCCGTTGGCTGAGCTGCCATTAACCATGTGGAGAGAGGTGGCTGAGCTCGCGCCACAGCGCCCCCTGCAGCCACGGGGGAATCATCGCACCTGCCCTGCCCAGCCGGGAGCCACCGGCGCCCCTGC
>VZTF01000079.1:49508-159444 GCA_013397755.1 Cnemophilus loriae
GTTATTCATGATAATAATACTCATTCAGTTTTCAATCTTTTATCAAGCCAGTAAGGCAACTCCTCGCTGTTGGAGGTTAGGATTTTTCTCTTTTTTTGTTGTTTTGTTTTGTTTCGTTTCTCTCAGGGAATTTTCTCCCACAAGGAGAACACAGGCAACACAGCCTAAGAGATGGTAACTACGACACTTAAGAGACAAAAGATGTGGCTGGGAGGAAGAGGAGGGAGAAGGGTGCGGTTTGCTACCATCTCTTAACTGGGCAGCTTTCTCTTGGGAAGTGCAGAGATACCACAAGATTTTGGCTGCAGGGTGAGGGGCTGGGCTCCGTCCTCTCTCGCTCTCAGGATCAGAGGAGAGACGGTCATAATGCAGGGCTGTTGCTGCAGAGAGAATTCGCTGCCACCGCAGAGCTCTGTCCTGCACAGCTTCTCCTTACCGTGGGTGAGCCTTTGCTCTTAAGAGCTGCCACTGAACTGGGACCTTTCCAACACCCCATCTCACTGGAAAGCACCCTCACTAATCTGCTCAGTTGCCTCAGGGGAAAAACCAGGACCACGACCCCCTCCTCAGTCCGGAGAGAGCGTCTCTCGTCTGTTTGCAGGAGCCCAGCTGCCACTGCCCAGCCCCCGCTGTTCTCTGCCACTGCTTGGGGCTCTTTTTTTGCTGCACTTTAACCCGACACCCTGTGTCCACCGGGACACACCCTGCGACTCCTGCTACAGCTTCGGAATTTTTACTACACTTTGTTTGCCACTCTGGGTGTGCCCGTCTCTGCTGTTCCAGCCTGCTGCTCCGACGTTCCTGCTACAGCCCATTTTGCCATCCGGAAGAGCACCGGAACCTGCTGCTGCCCGTGAGCTTGAAACGGAAGCCCCTTTCTATCTCTTCCGTTGGCTGAGCTGCCATTAACCATGTGGAGAGAGGTGGCTGAGCTCGCGCCACAGCGCCCCCTGCAGCCNGCTCACTGAGTAATGAACAGTAACTTCTCTGGAGACTTTCTTGTAAGCCATAGTCAAACACAATCTTCTGTTAATTGCCTGCACATATTTGGTGCATTAACAAGAGGAGCTTTAAATATACACATACATATATATATATTTATATATAATTTGGAGGGACAGGGGTCATATTTTCCATTCCAAGGGAGGTTCCCAACTTCCTTGATAGGCATCTGTCTTTCAAACCAAGACAGCCACAATATAAGCCTGGGGTGGCTCCAACTTTTGCAGATGCAATATTGCAAGAGGGAACTCAACCAGTTTCTATGTGTATGTATGCTTCGTGAAAATACCCAGCAAAAGCAATGTAGTAAATAAAAGCAGCACAGCAAAAGCAATATAGTATGACACAGCAATGATGCAAAATGCTATACATCGCTGGGGCCCAGTGCATTTTGCCTGCTACCCAGCCATTGTTGGTGTTCAGAGTACCCTTCAAGATGTTGCTACTGCTTTTAGCTGTAATAGTGGATGCACAGGCAGTGCCTCTTGAGCAGAAGCTAGGAGTACAATGTAACTAAGGGTAAACAACTTTTCATAACAGAAACTGAAGAAGAAAGGAGTGGTATATTCTTATAAGCTACCTCATTCCCATTTCCCAGAAACAAACATGGCATGAGCTATATAATGTGATCTAAGGGGGCGTTCCAAGCAGTAGCAATGTAAAACGCATCATTCCCAGGTTCTTTGATCCCACTTTCAAAGGCTAAAGGATGCCTTTCTACTTCTCTCAAAAACAAAAAAAGAAAGAAAAAACCTACACGACAAGTCTGTGTGAGATCTCTTGCATCTATAAAAAAAGGATCAGAGCTACTCAGCAAATAGCTGGACCAGTAAAGTGGTTCTTTCCCAAATCATGGAGAACAGGATAGGTCATGGGAGGATAAAAAACAACCAAACAAAAAAAAAACCACCAATGCTCCTGAAAACATTTGAAAGCATCCTAAGATTTCTAGTGGAAAGCTCACATCCATCATGAAAAAATAACTCATCCATATTTTGGTGGTGAACAAAGACAAGCAGAAATCATTTTGTTTCTTTCTCTCACTAATATCATCTCAATACCTTATCCCCTTGCTAACAGATTTATTTATTTTTAATTAAAATCAGCAATAAAAAAAAAAAAACAACTCAAAGTTATACACATATGCTGGAGGTTTGGATTTTATCTTTTTTTCTTTTCTCTCAGGTAATTTTGTCCCATTTGTTGCATAAGAGATGATAATGACCGGTACTTAAGAGAGACAAAAGATGTAGCCAAGGAGGAGGTGGAGGGGTGCAGCTGGCTACACTCCCATAGCTGAGGGGCCTTCTCTTGGGAAGGGCAGAGATAACGACAAGATTTTGGCTGGGGCGTGAAGGGTTGGGCTCAGCTTCTCTCTCTCTTGCTCTTGGAATCAGAGGGGAATGGCAGAGTTGCTGCTACCGTGGGAACAATTAGCTGCCACCATGGAGTCCAGCCCAGCTCTGCTTCTTCTTTACCGTGGGTGAGCCTCTGCTCGTAAGAGCAGCCAGTGAACTGGGACCTTAGTAACACCCGATCGCACTGGAAAGGACCCTCATCATCTACTCAGGTGCCTCAGGGAAAAAACACGGGACCCCGACCCCCTCCCCCTCCCCAGAAGGGTGCGTTTGCCCAGCCGTGTGCGGCAGCTGCTACGGAGATACTCGGCTGCCACTGCCTCAGTTTTTGCTACACTCTAACCCGACACCTCATGTCCGCCCAACATACACCCTACCCCGCCACCGTCCCCCTGGCTACTGCTACGGCTGAGGAGTTTTCTGTTACATTTTGTTTGCCACCATGGGGTGCTCCTGCCTCTGTTGTTCCAGCTGCCACTCTGAGGTTCCTACTACAGCCCATTTCGCCATCCAGAGGTGCACCGGGATTGGCTGCCCTGTGAGGTTGTAAAGGAAGCCCCTNACTTGTCATTTTGAATTTATAATAATTTGGAGGGGAGAGGGTCATATTTTCCATTCCAAGAGAGGTTCCCACCTTCCTTAGCAGATACCTGTCATTTAAACCAGGACAATGTACCAGCTGGGTCTTACACAACACAACCAACTATCTGAAACGACATACACTGATGGGTGCAGAAGTCATGAGCCTTGGAGAGTAGTCAGAAAAAAAATACAGAAAAATTCTGAATTTAAACTATGTGCTGATTGACTACTTCTCTTAAAATCAGAAAATAAGCCTCTTGTAAGTGATGCCTTGAAGTGGCTACCTAGAACAGAGAACAAGATTAAGAGAATAAAGTAGGTATTTATTAAAGGCCTTCAAAGGTACACCTTGGGTAGTCAAAGCCTCCAGAGGGGCTACACCCAAGATGGACGACAGTCACGAGCTTTTCAGACAGATATAAGTTTGGGCCATTTACATATCAGGAGTTAATCCTCCAATTACAGCTTCAGGTAATGAAGTCATATAGCCCCAGTTTGCTCCCCACCCCAATTCACTTGTGTTTATACTTTCCGGGGCCTGAGGCTGTAGGGTGTCCTTGAATCTCAGGCCTAGAGGGATTGTTTTGTCTGACCAAAATGTGAAGACAGTTAACTGACACTTTATATGGAATTTAGAGTTATGCACTAATGCAGTACAGGATTTGAAAAACATAAATGCTAAAATCTTAAGGCATCATAAGAAATAATTGATTATTGAATTTGGTCTTGTTTTCAGATTTTTTTTTTTTAGTATTCTGTAACAAATGCTAATAATTTAATTTCAGTTATTCAGAAATAAAGCATGCCAGTTGTTTTAGGCATCTTGATGTTAGGCTATTATATACTTTTGGCACTCCATATATTACTCTTTTCAACACTCAACACCCAAATGGCTGAGAGCTAAAACAAGAGTTTCCTGTTTTAAACATAAGGCACACATATGAAATTATTTGTCTCCAAAACAAGTTCAAAGAATCACAACAGTCTCCAGAATCATTTAAATATCATCATTTCTGGAAACTCTAGTTCTATGCAGCACGTACCCAAGTAAATCTGTGAGCTATCAATGTTATCAACAAACCAGAGTCTTTCTTACGCAACTGCTAGAATTCCATACTGCAAGTACTATTTGGAGTACCAAAGCTACTGTGCAAAGAGAGATCAGTTACATCATCCGGTCTAACAAAAAGTACATCTTTCTACTAAACTGTTTTGCCTCCACCAATAGACAACCATTACTATAGTATTATTACTAATCATTATTTAATGTACATATGTAATAAAACCCTTTAAAAGGTAATACTTTACTTAAAAACTTAATTACCACTGTGTATTTTATCATCTTATTTCATTAAAAAACCCAGAATTCTGCATTTACCCAGCATAACACACAACACTGATTTTCAAATGCAAATGTACCATTTTTACTCAAAATCGGAGATGCTCAGCCAACTGACACTTGTATTTACTAGAATTTCCCAAAATGTCCTGAAAAATCTCCAAGTCCTTCACAAAGCAGAGATTCTTCCCTGGAATTTAGTTATACACCTTGGATGCACTGAACCAAAGAAATTCTTGCATAAAGCCAAACATCAAGGTAATAACACAGATATTAGGGCTAGATCTGTGGTCTTCAGAAGAGACTATAAAATATGCTGTCTTAATAGATTGCAAGTACCAATCAAAACTTTTAAGTTAAAAGAAGCGAATATTACCCCACAAAAGTGCTTCTGGCAAAATAAAGCCCTCCAAGACTGCTAGATTTAGACTGAATCTGTGTCTCTGATTTACACAAATCTAGCAATGGAGAAAGTAAGTCACGTGAGACCATGGAACTACTGACCTCATCTCATGTGAAAGGAATTTGAAGATTTTCTAAAGTAACAAAAATCTAGTAATGAAACTGAACTGGCAGAATCTACAGTAATCACTGAAAATTAATAATATGCTTATACTTTTTATAATCCAGTGCCAAAAGTTTGCCTTTAAATCTCTGTTGCTGTACAAATGTTATATATTTGTGTAGGTGTGTTTACACACATGCATGGGGGCTGATATACAGGTGTGCATGTATACCTTATTCACTCAGACACGGTTTTTTTCTTTTCTGGCAGAACTGTGTGGTTTGTATTTCACCCACTTAACTTGATGTTTTCAATTTAAAACATGTCCTTCTGTGGGAAGAATGAGAAACTCAACCACTGGTGCAAATGTTTCGACTATATTGGAATTTTTTTATTTTTAATTAATGGCAAGAGCAATACCCCAGCTAGGCATCTTATTCTTAATTCATTCATACAGCTTTTGTTGTCTCAACTTTGAATACATGTAGAACAACAGCAAGAAGGGAGGCCAAAAAACATGCTTACCTTCTCTTCACATTTCCTGTGGCAGGCATACTTGCAAACTGAAACAAAAAAAACCAAAATATATGACTAAAAGAGGAGGTGGATTGTCTCCTCCTTTTCTTTAGATTAGCTTTCTACAAGAGATCTGGCCAAACTTAAGTCTGTATATATAAAAGTATTTACATCCTTCAAAACAAAACTAAACTAAAAGAAGATATGCATTTAGTTTTCACCCATTCCTGAAAGATTAGTTAATTACAGCAGTGTTATCAGATTTGTGAATTCTATCAGCTCACGATATAAACATCATGGGCTGAATATCTTGGCACTTACCTTTAAAGCTGCATATATGCCGGAAGTGTTACCGTTTAAATAGCACAGATAGTAAGATCAAATTGTTCCCAGTGTAATCTCTGAATCTTAGTCATATCAGCAGTCCCAGAGACCTAAGAAAAGCAGGTTGACTTCAAACTCACAGGCAACTAGTACTGGCCTGACTGTAATTTCTGATTACGAAATTCAGGTTATACAGTGTTGCAAACATTACTTTCAAGAGGTAAGTACTTGATTTCTCTTAAATTCCTTCTTCCTAAGAGCAGGAAAGGATGAATCGTACCAGCAACTTTAGATTCAGGAAACAGCATTTAACTTAAAAAGCAGCCAGGTAAGCAGTGATGTAACTGTGATGCAAAGCACAATAGCTAGAATCTGACACAAGCTGGTTTTTATTTGATTTTCCATATGCACTTCCTTTTTTACTCTGAAACTTGCTTTAATTCCATGCCGTGTCTATCCTTTGGGTTACCATGAGCTAAACCTGTATTTCAAATTCAGGAAAAATTTACTTATTTAATCTCCA
This sequence comes from Cnemophilus loriae, assembly GCA_013397755.1. NCBI lineage: Eukaryota > Metazoa > Chordata > Aves > Passeriformes > Corvidae > Cnemophilus > Cnemophilus loriae. The sequence continues at coordinate 55,658 of VZTF01000079.1, forward strand.
AGATCAGTAAGCTGCAGAAGACCACAGAGGTTTAACTGGAAGATTAACTGGGATGTAACCTCAGACCACTGAAGCTGAAAGCCATGCTTGTTTCTTGGTGCTTCCATAGCAGCCTGACCCAACAGGAAAGATACAACTTCTAAGGTGTGAGATCAGCAAATACTCATATTCATTTCAGATTCAAGTGCACCTGCTGAATGAAAAGCCTTCATGCTCCAGTCACTGCTCAGGGGAAAAAAAAGTAAGGCTTACTGACACATCTTTTATTCTGTCTTGTACATGGTATATTCACTTGTTTTCCCCACATGTCAGTTAGGAGCAAGTTCTTCGTTCATAGTGCTTTACAGGATCAAGTTTCTTTATTCTCAAAATTTATTAATGTTCCCACAAATACACTATTAGCATTAATAATGATGTGTACCACTTAAAAACTCTATCAGTCTTAAAGGAAATGGAAGACTGCTCTTAACCCATGAGGAAAAACTTAATTTTCTTGCATGACAGCATAGGGGATAAATCGCTAAATTCATTAAGTGATTTCACATACCAAAACTGTCTATTTAGTAGGGTCCATATTTTAAATCAGTATGATTAGCTTTAACTTCGCAAAAGGTTAACAGATGCTCTAAAAATAAACATAATATCTGTTTATTCTATAAGCTACTGTGAGATTTCCTGCAAAAACAAAGATAACCACAGAAAAAAAGTAAAGAATAAAATGGTAAATCTGTCAGAAAGCCCTGATATTACAGACAAGGTCTCATCTACTTTATAGATGCTTAAACCTAGATTTCTGTGAGGCAAGATGAAATACAAAACCGATTTCTTTCCATGACAACTTCCGTGATTTTGCTACTGGTTCATGTAAAACCGAATCACAAATATCACCAAAACACAAAACCTCTGTTAAAGATGTTGATAACTGTAAATGCAAGCATTAATTTTTTCTTTTTTCAAGTTTCCGTGTACAAGAAAATCAGTGCTTTCTGCACTTCTGTAACACAACAGTTCTTACAGTCTTTTCTGGAAACAAATCACTCAAGTCAGATGTGAACTTAATCTGGACAACAACTTCAAGACTGAGTCTTTCAGGAGCATCTCATTCAAATTCAACACAGAAATACAGCATAGAAACTCCATACATAATTAAAGTGAGAACACTTCACAAAGCTATATTGCTATATTTATGAGATTCAAAGGAAACAAAGACTAAAGCCTCCAGAGGTAATTAGTTAAATACAGTCAGGCAAAGCTCTCTGACTGAAACAAACTGTATTTTTTCAGGTGTTTAGATTTATACCATTCTGAGCAGGGAGAACTGATTCACAAAGACTGCTTCACTCCTCCTCAGCATCCAGAAATATTCTAATCATATCTAAATCCAGTACTTGCATGGATTAGACTGAGTTAAGTCATTACCTTCTCTTCTTCTCTATCTAATAAAGCTGATTATGATAACAAAAATTGATAGAAATAAGCACTCCAAAATGAGATCACTGACTGCAGATGCTGGGAGCAAACAAAGCATTTCTTTGTGCTCAGATGCAGAAAGGAGGTTTTCTATCTTCCCTCTCAGGTGAACTTCAACGTATGCTCATTGCATACGTTGCTCCTAAAAGGTACACCAGCTACATCCCAAGAACAGAAATGGATCCCCAGGCATAACTGACCCAAACTCTAATTCCCTTTTCTTGACAGGTCTGAATTTTACTAGTTTCTGCCCAGAACAACAAAACTTCAAATGACTGGGCCCATTTTGATGGACTATTCTTTGCATCTACCAGATGGTCAAGTGTTCAAAACACTTTATGTAATTTACATATGTCCTACTGAGGTACAGCAAGCATCACAAGTTTTTGTTTGCTGGTAAGGTAATATTTTTAGGAATATAAGGTTCTATATATGTGTGTGTATACATTTACAGATATATACACGTGTGAACATATGTACACAAATATATAAACACATAAGTACACATACTCCAAAAAGCACAGAAGTCTTGTTTTTAGTAAACATACACTCAGTGGCTAAAACCAACTTAAAAAAACCCCACCAAAATGAAACAAACAAACAAAAGAAACCAAACACATACATACACATGGTGGGGGGCAGGGCAGGAGAAGTAGCAGCAGCATTTGAAAGAGAGGAAGATATTAAGAAAGTTCTATGAACTGGCTATAAGGAAGCATATAGGCACATCAAGAAAGAGTGAATGGCATAAGGGCCATGCTGCAGCAGTCAAGTTTCTGAGCATAGACAAGTACTGGAGAGAAGCATCATTCCCTTTCTGGGCACATCTTGTCACAATGCAATTCATATGGGTTTCTCCATTACAGCTGCCAGCATCATGAACAGTGAGAGATCCCTCCCTTCACCAACACTAACAAATTAAACATTTACCCATAGAGAGAATTTGATTTGCTTGATATTTCATTATTTAGAATTCAGTATGCCACAGCTATGATGAATTATAAATACAATGAATTCTGCTACATCAAAGAACTGTGCTGCCTGGATAACTGCACCCCTTCAGACCAAGACTGGTTTTAGCTCAGCCTAGGCATTTACTTTCAAAGAGAGAGATTACTTCAATAATTAGATTGCCACAGAGACTGAATCATGTTTCAATATGCCAGCCTTTTTTTTAATGAAAAGCCTTGAATAGCTGAGATGTACTTTTAGAAAATTTCTAAGGCCAAAAGAGCAGTACCATACCTCAACTGTGCAACCCATGTCTTTTCAGTGCAACAAACATGCAATACAAAATCCTACAAATAACTGAACAACTGGTGTGCTGATAGTATGCTAAGGAAAATACATGCAACTTACTTTTAAAAGATCTCAACAAGCAGCTTCTATTGAATGCTGCCATTCTTCAGGCAAAGCTTACAAGTGAAATGGCACTCAGCTCTTCACCGGACTACAGCCTAACTGTATTCAAATTTTAAAATGTGCATGAAACAGTCCAGAGGACTTAATTTCACACTCTGCAATGCTACTTGAGTTCTTCAGCAGAACAGATGAATGTCTGCATCCCACACACAAGCTCTCATCAAATACCAGACTTTCCAAATTTATGTTCAAGGATTCTGGCATCAGCTCCAAGAACAACTGTCCCAAACTGGCTAGTAATAAAATGGAAACCAAGCCATATTTAGTCAATTTACTGCACTTCAAAACAGTTCCTAAACAACAGGGAGAAAAAGGGAGTAAGGGTAAGTAAGACATTTCTTTGTATCAAAATGAAGATGTGTTAACTCCTGCAAGTTACCAATATTGCTGCCAGGGTAAAGAGGGAAGGATAAGCATAGTGAATCATATTTTTTAAACTTAAGCTCCAAAGGTTTTGTAAAATGAAAGTTCTGCTTCTTACATTCTTGTGGGTAAGAAGCTCTCTGAAAACCAGTAGCAATGTATTTACAAAGTAAGAAACTACTGCTGTAAACTAACCGCAGAATGATTTATGGTTTACCAGGACAAAGAGACCTTTTCTCTGTCTGGTAAGGGCTCTGCACCTTGACACATTTAAGCATTTAATGGACATATGTTATGGCAATATGTTTCATATATTCCATCACACTGCACACATAGTGAATATGGCTGGTTTATAAAGACAACCTTGCACTTAACCACAGCTTTTATCAAGTGATTCTCTGTGACAGGTTTTTGTTTGTTTGTTTTTAAACAGCACCACGTATGGCAAGGGTACAAAGAAGATAATTCAGGAATACTCTTGGGGTAGAAACTTGCATATAAATAGAGAATCTAAGAGATGTAACCCAGTTTAATGCCTTTCTAATCCCTAAGAAAAATTACTTGTTCCAAAAACATACACTGTACAGGCCTGGATATTAATTTTTAACTTCCTGGTGACAAAATAAACTAGGATACCAAATCACAGGCCTAGATGCTTGAAAGAGACTTTCTTTCCCACAGGAGCTCCAACTCAGCAAAACAGACATATGCTATTAAAGATATTTTTTGACAGTAATAGAAGAGTCCTTGAAAATTCACAACAGAATGTAATCTAACCCAAGCATATAAAAAGATTTGTGTAATCAAGACTTAAGTTTTATAGTTCCCAATTCCAGGCTTCTCTCTTAATACCAGGAAAGATGGGTGTCAGAGTGTCGCAGAAGTGGTAGAGCCAGGCTATTTTAATATCTAGGCTAGTGATACTGCTACTGACCAACATCTCACACCTGCAGGAAATGTCCTGCACAAAATATCAGGCCTGTCATTGGCTCTGAAGAAAATATATTTTCTTTTTGTTAAAATATCTTGATTTGGTTTCTGAAAATGTAAAGTAGGGCCACTACAACAGGATCTCCTCGGGGCAGAGGAGGAAAGGAGGCTATTTATGACCAAAATCTCCCAAATGGCTGCTGGCTACAGTAAACCAGTCTGCTTGAAATGGCTTTGTGGATGAAATGTTGCTACAAGTACAGCTTGCTGGCTATTTTTATTTCAACAAGTGTTTAATAACGTTGTGATGAGACTATTAGAAAAAAACTCACACCACCACACTTTTCTGCTGACCTGTTCCTACCAACTTTGTAACAATTCAACTCAAGAAAAAAGTCAAAAATAAAGCAGCATGAAAATCAGACACACAAAAATTAACTGCAGCATTAAACATAAGTTGGCATGCAATTTCGTGTGAGGCAGTTTTGTGCATTTCTTTCCCCACCCCACTTTGTGTAGGGGGTGGGAGAAGTGTAGCCTATCTAGAAATATGGGTCATTAGATGCAAAAGAAACACTTCTATTTTTAAGAAGTTACCTGAGTCACATGCCAAAGATGTCACAAGTCTAACAGCCACATTACAGCAACAACAGGTGCATTTCCTGTGCCTCAAATATTATCCTTGATTTTCTTTTGTTCTTTTTCTCATATTCAGCCAACCACTGTCTCTTCATCTGAATATTGCTCCCACTACCTCATGACAGTGACATTGTTTTTGAAGATGAAGGCTAACAGACAGTTACGGGAAATTTGCGGTTAGTTTCAGCATTTTGTTAGTGAGAGTGGCTATACAGTGTTGTGAATGAGCCTTCCCACAGATGAAATATTCCACTTGCTGTTGCCAACGACAGCAGTGGAAAATCTTTATTAAGAGAAAAATATTTTGGCACTACAGCTGCAAGAGTATGTCCTTTCTTCTCCTTTACTCCCACCTTCTTCCTGTCTTGCAGAAAAACCTTGACCACAAAAGGTTTACAAAGGTAGAGCACTAGCAACAATGAAAATGTTTCCACGTTTTTAAAAATACTCATACAGTAAATTTCTCTCATCTTTTTAAGCTACACTTGCCAGTCAATTAGGAAATTGTTAAACCTTACTCCAGTTTAGAAACAAAGGTTATTTTTAGACCTCCTCGCTCCAGCTAAAAACATAACCTCGCGTTGCAACATTTCATCTACAAAACCATTTCAACCAGACTCTGGTTTACTGTAGACAGCAACCCACATGAAACCCAAAAAATGGCTGGACTGTCTCCAGGTTTTTCTTCCATCTTCAGCTGCAGACAGTGCAAGAACTGTAAGATCTCAAGAGCTTGCATGTCTCTGATGGAGCTTGAAAACATATACTACATAAATTATGCCAAGACCAAGGATCAAAGAAAAATAAGAAGAGATCAGCTTAAAATGAGTGATCTCCAAAATAAGTAAGAAGGCAGATGTTGCTAGATTATGTGGGGTAAGACCTTATGTGCCTGGAAGTTCTGATTCACAGCTGTTCTTAAGTTCCTACAAAAAATGTAAGTAACAAAGACCATCACCAGATGAGAACATAACATAGGCTATGAAAAGGAAATCATCAATATGATCTGAATATCATCAATATGATATGAATAAGTACTTAGTTGTAGGCATGATTTCCAAGTGTATTTTTTAAATCTCATTAATGACAATAGATGGAAATGCTGCACAAAATCAGTTAACAACTCTTCCTCTTACTATTTATATAGTTCAGAACCTGAATGTATCTAGGAGTCATGCTTGTAGCCTGCCTCAGTGTCTTAAAGCTTTTTTCATGTACCAGAACAAACTCTTCCATATTACAACAATTTTCTTCACCCATCTTTTCTTTTAATTATTTTTATCTTCCTATATATTATTTCTGTCTCCCATGGTAGTTGTTCCCCATGCCCTACCCCTTGTTTTAAAGCCAGTTAGAAGGGTGAAGTTGGTTTTGAAATGCATCAGTATTTACTCTGAGGTTCCACTCCTCACATAGCATATCAAGTTCATCACATTCAAATTATATACTCTAAAGATACTAGCATTTCGTTTCAGATCTTCCTGTTAGAGCAGATAATTCTAATTTCAACTTGCCCTTAGGAATTTTACGTTACGTTCAAGTGGGCTAAGCTTATAAAATTGCAGGAATATCAGATGAATTAGCAGGCATTGGCTTTGTTGGCGAGAACTGTGGGATGGGGGATCAAATTTACTTTTTATTTAATTATTTATTAGCCATAATAAAGAGAAGTTGCAGCTTTTTAGAAACTTTAGGGGTTTAAACATTAACTTTTAATTTATTTAAAATAAATTAAATAATCACAGATCAAATTCTGGTGTGATTAAGTTGGTGCTTCTGGGTAAACAAATAGGGAACTCAAGTTCTACAGATAACTTTCTTAAACATCATGTAACAGCTGAACATTAAACATTCCATAGAGGTCTTTGCCTTGTGTATTTTTTAAGTTAGTAGGAACTCATCCTTAGAGATTTCTGCCAAAATTCCTCCTCTCTCCCCAAGTTCTCACTAAGGTAAAAATATGCCATCAAAGGATGTCAATTTTACTGTCTCTCTAAGCTCCACAGTGGGTGTGTTCAGCCAGAATGCTTATGTACCACTTGTGTAATGCCTACTGATTACAGTGGCTTCTTTTGTATCTCTGTATGCTCCAGTAAGTCTTTAATCATCCTTCCCTTTCATGTCTTTGCTGTTGTTATGCACATAACTTCCATGATGCACACAGTTTCCATGTCTCACTATCGAAGCTCTGCACTGAAATATTAATGCCTATCTTGTAGAGTTGTGTTAGAGTACATTTTACTAATCCAGTGGAACTTGCTATTTACTGTGTGCACCTTTTGTCTAGAGAAGAAGGGCTGACAATCCCAAGCTTCCAATGTCAGAGATGGGCTGCAGTCCACATTTCTTTTTTCACACTCCTCCTTTCCAGGACAGTACACTCTGTGTCACTCATGTCCAGGTCAACATCCACCCATTTCTGTGGGGTCACTAAAAAGACTTCTCTGCTGTGACTAGATCAATTAATGCAGTCTCACTTGGACATTCTCACAAACAAGACTGACAGTCAAATGAAATTTCGCAGCAAGAGCCTGGGTCCCTACCTAACTCAGCCTTGCTTGGGCAATTTGTAATCTCTCTTCCTTGGAGTTCACCAAAGCTGTAAATTATTAATCTGCTCTAGGGTCAACAACAGAGCATGCCATTTGGTCCTATAACCTGCATATACTGCTTTAAATTTGGAGGTAATTAGCAGTTAATTACTTAGGAAAATAGTACCATTTTCTGATTTGTTTTCTGCTGATTCTTGGTGAATCTAAACCACACATACAAGAGATTCAAAGCCATGTTAAAACAGTCCCATAGAAGACAATATGATTTGCTGGATGAGTCCTCAAGAAAACATGTAAGTGTACAAACACCACACAGAGAGCAAATAATGATATGACGAAAATACCCTTTAATTTGATGACAATCTTTTCACCCTCTCAAAGACTTCCCACTTTATAACATCAACATGAGTAGATGGGTATGCCTGTTGCTATTATTAATGATCTTATGGTTAATCAACCAATGCCCACTGCCATAATTAACTAGAAGATGGTTTAGTTATGCTGAACTTACAGTGTATATATATAAAAATATTAGATAAATAGATATGTAGATACGTCTCATAATACACCCATGTAAGCAGCTTACAGGATCTTATTTCACAAGGATCACTCCATGGAAATCAGACTGACACAAAGACTCCTACCTCACTACACACTTTGCCATTTAGAGCCGACTGTAATGCCACTAGCCCAAACAGGATACAAATTCTAGCTCTCTGGTTTGTCAATTCAAATTCAGTTTCAAGCTTTCTAGTTTGCCTGCCAGGACTGTAACAAGAGACACACTTAGCACATTATGAAGATGCTCGTAAGTTATTACTGGTCTTAGCACTTACTGAAAAACAGAGTATATAAAATCACCCACAATATAATCATATAAAATTAAATATGCATATATTTACACATACAGTATGCCCAAACAATTTGTCATCTCCATATGAGTCTTAATATAAAAATGTATTTTGACTTGCCATAAGCAATGAATTTGATTAAATACAGAGGACTTTTTCAACTGAGTAACTCCAACTAACCCGAAAGTGAGATATTAAGTGGATCACTAGCCAACCACAAGCACAGTCACAAACAAGCAGGTAAATTTCAAAGGAAAATATCAAACCTCTTAAAGAAGAAAAATAGCTCCAATTGTCTTCAAATCTTGATCTACGGTTTGTACGCATGTGAAAGCGCTTAAATAAACACAGCTATTGCAATTTGATGAGAACACAGTTTCTATCATTAACCTGCTCAATGAAACAGTCCAGGACTTATTTACTGTAAGCCAATTAACACATGAATGAATGAATGAAACATAGGTTAACACTATTTACAATTTACATTCACAGATGTATAACAGCTTACAAATAAGTCAAGAAGATTAATTGTATTCTTTATTACACTCAGCTTGCACGTAATACCATGATAAGCATTTCTCTGCTCCCAATACAGTTAACAGCACATGCCAATATAATTTGGCACCTCTGGTTAACATTTATACATGGCTTAAAGTAAGAAAGCTTCAAAGGAAGAAAGTAAAACTCAAATGTAGTCAAAGCACCAAGGAAAAAGGTTTTCAGAAAAAGAAAAAAACAAAACCAGAGGAACTAAAATTCTACAAGAACTCCTACTTGGATCACTCCAACATATATATTTCCAAAACCAACATATTCATAGCTACATTAGATTAACAAAAAGATACTCAGTTCGTTCAAACAACCATTAATTGCTTTAAGTTCAAAAATTAGTTTATGGAATGCTTTGTATTGCATGTAAAGCCTCACTAGTAGCTAAACCTAAACTAGGTAATTTAATTGTCAACTGGAGATGAGGGTAGTTTCATCAAAAGACATCTATACAATGTTTCAACTTTTCACACATATTTCACTCATCACATCAACGTTCTAAGAGCTATGAAATAATAGTTTATTATTTGAAATTACTCAAATCTCCCAAATCTGGTCTCCAGTTTTTTTAATTGCCAGAAAGTCTAGAGATTCAGGAGATTCAGAGCTCTCTGTTCTACATTAAAAATTATTTAATCACAACACAGCAAAGATAAACAATAATTTTTAAAAGGAAAGGAAAATAAAAGAATTTTTTAACATCTATCTTATATATATAAAATAAAGATAACAAAATAGAAATTCACACATAAAGACAGAAATTATATACTTATGACAGCTTGTTTACAAATAAGCTAAAATACTGAATAGTCAATATTTAGGGTAAGTAGCTTAAAAAAAATAAAATCAAAAGGCTTCTGTAACTCTAGCAGCCTTTTGCTAACCTTGTAAATGCACAAGATTATTATGTATTATTTGCTTAGCTGTGAATTAAATTATACTGTACTTCAGGGAAAATCAAACCAGAGCATTCAAGTTTGAGGTAGCGCTGAAGAGGCATGGGGAGTCATGAGGTCCTCAACTTACTGCGACATATGCAGGTGCTGTCAAAATCAATCAACAGCTGTTTGTCCTTACTTCATAATGAGAATCTCAATCAAAGACAAACATGCTTACCATGCAGAAAAAGAGCCAGGAGCCCCCCTTTTTTCAACTCTCTCTTTCCTTTTTGCCACTGCTTTTGCAGAAAAACTGTAACTGAGTATGCTTTACTGGGATGGACTGACGTATGAAAGGATAAAGGGACACCATTCAAGGGTACCTTTCATTCAAACATTCATTGTTCACAGTAAGTTTTTACGCACCGCATTTGCAAGACAGGGCTAAAAAACACACCCCCAAAATGACCACCACATACTACTAAAAACCTATACAACACCCACTTATGGCTTTTTTCTTTTTTTCTTACAACAAGTAGATGATTCATTGCTAGAAAACAGCAAATACTACATACTGACCAATCTGGAGCTTTCCCCTAACTCATTTCGCTTACATGCAACTTTCCTTTAACTGGTAAGATGTAGTCTGAAAGGAACCTCCAGTCTGTACAAAGAGCTGGTCATTTTTTGAGAGGAAAGTGTTAAAAGGGAAGATTTTCTCATTAATAGACAAACAAACTATTTCTTAACTATAAGCTTTTCTTCTTCCTCCCCTCCCTGCAATTCCAACTTGCAACATCAGGGAGAATCTACCAGAAGAAGCAGAGCAGCACCAGGATTTGGCTCTGAAACAGCTAGTTTATTTTTCTTCATATTAATAAGAGTTTCAGAGTACTAGGATACATTTCAAGTACCTGCAGTGCTGGCAAGGAAAGAGACAACTTTTAGTTCTTGTTTTTCTAAAACCATGCTTTATGAAGTCCATGCTGTAAGTTAAAATACAAATGGGTTCTTATTAAATTGAAACTACTTGGAATCATCTCTTCACTGCGTAACTTCTGTTTGCATCCATCCTACAGGTAAGTATCAAACAACCATCAATCAAAATATAAGAGTAGCAAAGAAGAACGGTGGGTCTGCCTGATGTTCACACCAACAAAAGAGGTTAGGTATTAAAGTCAAGGGGTTCCTTCTGAAAATTGCACCCAGAAACCTAGAGAAGATTATCCCAGACTGACTTAGGTATAGACACAGATGTATCACAGACACAGATGTATCATAGACATGAATGTATTTGAATGGGGAGTGTGTTGGAGGGAAGTGGCATTTAAAAGACCCATAGATGTGGCCCTTTAGGACATGACTTAATGGTATACTTGGAAGTGATGAGTTAGCATTTGGACGCAATGATCTGAGAGGTCTTTACCAACTTAAATGATTCTATGAATCAAAGTTCTGGTTCTGGCCTGGTACAGTACTTTTTACACTGAAGCTGATCAAGAGGGTCTTTAGGCAGTTCCTTCACTAAAAAGTCTTCCTTCCAAAGATACTATTTCTGCTAGATTGAAAACAACTAAATCCTAAGAACTTTGGAACCAAACTCCAGAAGGACAGACAGAAGAAATTTTTAAAGAAATGCATACATAATTACCACTCCTATGATGATAAGTATAATGCTGAATATATAGCTGTTCATCTGCAGTCTGCACCATAGCTCAGGAAGTGGCCACATTCCTTCCACATCCTCTCACACCTCCCTCTCAAACCCTCAGAGGGATCCTAAGGTGTCTGAAGAATATGGAAGGGGGGAGATGGGCAGAGATCCAACTAGAACCTGAAGTTGGTGCAAACACCTCTAAGTGAAAATAGCAACTACTTTTTAGATGAACAGACAATAACATTCTCATTCTGGGAAGTAAACCATGCATATAGCAAGTAAAGAAACTGTTTGATTAACACAGAATAAAAGGAGTCAAACATTAACCAGGCTGAATCAGGGGATCAAAATGACCAGGGGATCCCTGGCCCTGGAAAACTTGCAGAAAAGCTCTTATTGAGCTTTCCCAATATGTAATTTTATCACAGGTATCCCACAGAAAGGAGGGAATGATGTGCAATTCTACACAGCAAGGGAGAAGAGTGAGTGAAAACAGCAGGAATGCCACAGGCAGAAAGTCTCTAGTCTGTGTTATCCAGGAGATCTTTATTCTTCCTGTGAGTGATTAGACAGAGCATAACGCAAATGGAAAAATTAGAGTAAATAGACAACCGCTCTTGTAATTTTTTTTTTTTTTTTTTCAAATTGACATAGATAAATCCTTCATGCCTCAGGGAGCAAGGGTCACACACTTCCTCATTTGTAGACTGAATTCCAGAAGCACGTGTCATCCACTGCACACACATCACTCATATGGCCCTCACAGATTCTCTGCAGGCACTGCGTCATGCTGTCTGAATAGCACAGTAGTAAAAGCACATGATTATAAAGTACAATTACCTACTACAGCACCCTATTCCCTGACAGTAGCAGGGAACATTATTGTACAAAGGAAGGAAATAAACCAAAGGTAACTTAGTCCAAGGGGAATATCAGAAACATGGATTCCTAGAAAATTTAACATTAATATAAAACTAATTTTCTTGATGAAGCAAGAAAGTAAACACCACATCACGTATTACTCACCTCTGCAAGAAATTCCTTGGCTATCAATTACTTGTTGGCAGATTCCACAGATACTGGATTTCTTAAAAGACTTATTTTTGAAGGTGTGAGACCTTGAAGCTGTTTCTTGAGGCTGGAAGAAAGGAGAATAACATCAGACCTTCACTCAGCTTTTGAGTCATAATTTTAAGGGAAATATAAATAATTTAAAAATAAAAATAATAGTAGTGTTATATGAAGTATGAAGTTATATGAAGTAGTGTTATATGAAGTAGTGTATAGATATAACAATTTAACAGTATACTTTTTTATACAGTACAGTTTAACAGTCATGTTATATTTAGCAGTATAATACTAGCAACATGAAAGTGCTCTCGCTCGTTCTCTCATCCTCGCTCTTGTTCTATAACATATGCTTTCCACTCTCAAGTGTGGGAGACAAAAGAATGTGAGGAACCTCTTGCACATCAGGACATGGCCGCTGCAATTCATTTTTCATAATAATTTCACAATTCACTCTATAACTTATCTTTTAAGAGGAAATACAGAATAATGTCTTTTGTATGACCCAACAGTCTTCTGACCTAAGGTCTTATCTACATAAAAACTAGCATTGGTTCAGTTTAACCCGGTTAAAAATATCCTAAGTACTGCTCTATCACAGTAGCCAATTTAACTAAAGCTAACTTACAAATTTCTGTTTCTTTCCTGCATAAGAAACATACACTAGTTTAAAGTAGCATTATTTCCACAGTAGCTGAAAAATCATATTAAAATATAACGTCACCCCAGGACACCTATTCAGAAACAAAAATACATTTCACCAGACCATGAAAACCCCCAAAGCTCTTCATATTTCCTCATTTTCATTTCACATTTGCACCTTACTGTCCTTAAAGTACTGCAAATAAGCCTGCATTTAACACTAACACCTGTGCTGAGCTTTAGCAGTACAAGTGTCTAGAAGCAGAAAGCTGTCCTATGGCTGTACCATTGCAGCACCAGACTTCCACCCATATGTCAGTTGAGAAAGTTTCCCAGCATGGTGCAATGCACATGATAACATGGTAAAGAGGTATCACAAGATTTCTTTGTGGCTTTAAGCGACTCAACATGGCTCTAGGCAAAAGGTTTACTGACTCCAAAAAATAACTACAACACAACTACATGACAGGCACAAGAGCAGTCAAAAAATCAATGACACTTTTCAAGTACAGCCTCCACATGGGCCTATCCAAAACTCCACAGAAGTCCCGAGGAACACAAACTTCAACAACAATTGACCGCACTGAGCAGTCTGAGGGCTCAGAGGCCATCCCCGGGGGGGGGTTCACAGTCAGCTTGATCTTAAGAATAGCTTTGGGAAATATTGTTGGTCTTACCCACAGTGTAAAGCCAAGATAATTCACTTACTTCCATTAACAGTAAATTAGAGACTACAGGAATAAACCTTAATCTGGACTTTCAGGAAAATCTTTCCAATGATAAGGTGTATTAATCAGCAGAAATTAGTGAGAGATAAAATCTGCTAGTTCACATCCTTGAAAGTCTGAAATAGGGGATGAAACATTTGAGAAATGAAACTGACTTGTATACAGTGCTTCATAGTGTATTGGGTTTGCATGGCCAGGTTTTGGTGGGCAGGGTGGCTACAGCAGTGGCTTCTATGAAAAACTGATAGAAGTGTCCTCCATGTCCAGCACAGCCAATGCCAGCAGGCTCCAAGATGGCCACTGCTGGCCAAGGCTGGGCCAATCAGGAATGGTAGTAACGCCTCTGTGATAACATTTTTAAGAAGAAAAAAAGTTATTTCGCAGATATAATTTTGGCCAGAGAAGAGCAGGGTGAGAATACATGAGAGGAATCCTGCTACAGACACCAAGGTCAGTGGAGAAGGAGGGGGCGGAGGTGCTCCAGGCATGGCAGCTGAGATTCCTCTGCAGTCCATGGTGAAGACCATGGAAAAGCAGCTGTGCCTCTCGAGCCCGTGGAGGATCACAGGCAGGCAGAGATCCACCTGCAGCCCATGGAGGAGACTGTAGGATGCTTCGGTGGTGTTTGGACGGTCAGGACAAACGGAGACGAGAGATCTCTGAAGTCAGGTCTTAGAGCATGAGGTTTATTACGAAGGGCGTGGGTACAGGGGGCCTGCTTAGAGCTGCCAGCCGCAGCTCGGAGCAGGCCAGAGAAGTAAAGGAGAGCAAGAGAGAGAGAGAGCTGAAGAGAAAGAGTGCAGAAGTCGAGTGCCGTAGAAGTCCTTTACAATACAATAAATCATCTTCTGTGTTGAATATTCTAATTTTCATTAACGAATCTGGTACAAGNGGAGACCTCCGCTGGAGCAGGTGGATGCCTGGGAGGAGGCTGTGAACCTGCAGGAGGCCCGTGCTGGAACGGGCTCCTGGCAGGGACCTGCAGACCTATGCAGAGGAGCCCATACGGGAGAAGGTTTCCTAGTCAGACTTGTGATCCCATGGAGGGCCCACACTGGAGCAGGCTGTTCTCAAAGGACCCATGGAACAGCGACCCACACTGCAGCAGTTTATGGAGAACTGTAGACCGTGGGATGGATTCACATTGGAGGAGTTTGTGGAGCACTGTCTTCCATGGCAGCGACCTCATGCTGGAGGCAGGGGAAGGACTCCGTTCTCTGAGCAGCAGCAGAAACAACTTGTCATCAGCTGATGTTAATTCCCATTCCCTATCCCCCTGCACCACGGTGGGGGAGAAGGTAGAGCTGGGAAAACGTAGGGCTGGGGAAAGGTATTTTTAAGGTCTAACTTTATTTTTCATGAGCCTGCTCTCATTTTGTTAGCAATAAATTCAATTAATAGCTCTAATTCTAGTCTGGTTTGCCCATGATGGTATTTGGTGAGTCATCTTGCTCCGTCCTTATGTCAACTCATGAGCCCTTCCCTGTCCAGTTGCAGAGAAAAGTGATAGAGAAGCTTTGGTGGGTGCCTGTCATCCAGTCAGGGTCAACCTACTACAGTCTTTTTGGTGCCAAAACTCAGAAAGGGGTCTGCTGTGGTTTAAGCCCAGATGGAAATTAAGTACCACACAGCTGCTCAGTCAGCTCCCCTCTTTCTCCCCCCTCCATCCCGAATGGAATGGGGAGAAGAATTGATGTGAAACTTGTATGTTGAGATAAGAACAATTTAATAATAATTATTATTGTATTTTACTTTATTTTCAATGGTAAATAATAATGATAATAAAAAGGAAACAATAAATGATGCACAATGCCATCGCTCGCTACCCGCTGACTAATGCCAGACCGCCCTTCCTGAACGCAGAACGGCCACCCTTTCAGTAATTCATCCTGGTTTACATATATAGGGCATGATGTTTTATGGTGTGGAATATCCCTTTGGTCAGTTCAGGTCACCTGTCCCAGCTATGCTCCCTCCCAGTTTGTTTTGCTCACCTCCTCACCAGCAGAGCATGAGACAAGAGGGAGAAAAAAGTCCCTGACTTACTATAAACATAACTGGGCAAAACACAAAACACCAGTGTGTTATCAACACCATTTCATACCAAATCCAAAACACAGCACTGTAACAGTTACTGAGAAGAAATTAACTCTACCCTAGCTAAAACCAGGGTAATTAGACACTTTGATCACTCCTTGTAGAAATCAAAGGCACATTTCCTTGTATGACATTTGCAGCATGTTACATCAGGTTAAACTGGAAGATGTTGTCAGAAGTATGATTCATACTGAAAATAAACAATAAAGAAAAAGAACAGCTGAACTCCAGAATTACATAGGAACATAGTTGATGGCAAACAGATCAAAGTTATTCGTTTCGAAAAATCTCTGTCCTGATTGGGTTTTTGGCCCTTGAAACTACAGGAAATGCTTTTAAAGAGACAGGGGTCTAGGAGGAAGAAAAAGTGTCATTACATCCAGGTAACTTCTCTAATCCAACACAAGGAGGTTCTGTGTCGTACTGGGTTTGGGCATTTTTCCCAAAGAGCTGGGAGTTCCTCATTTCCACAGCCTGTTCTACGTAAAAAAAACAACCCAGCAATCTCCACTGGTTGCTGCAGTTTCTCTTTGTAAACTTATAAACAAAAAACCAGAATTGTCATTTTAGATTTATCTTCCTTTCTTCCCTGCAGAGTTCTACTTTTGTGACATGTTTGTGACTCTCTCTGAAAATGAGTTTAGCAGAGCTTGCACTTTTGAAGAAATTAATGGATAAACTTCACTGTGAATTTATTCTGTAGCTAGGCCTGCTTCTCCTTATCTCCTGCCCAACAAACACTTCTTCGCAAACCTTGGCGCTTGCACTTTTACAAAGAAAGACAATTGTCATAAGAACTCACAGTTTATACACTTGGAGTTTAGTGTAAGTAGGTCTTGACATTAGTTGATCAACTAGTCGATCTGTCCATTTAATTTATAACATAAACATCAAATGCAATTTTTCTCTGTGGCATTTAGGAAATATTCTGCATTGTAGCCTTGGCATCTGCATTTTAAAATGTGCACGTTCTGTTCCCTGTTGCCCATTTTAGGTACATTCCACTATGGGATCTCCAAGCAATTCAGTTAAACAGTTCATTTAGGAAATTCAGTACCCACCAACTTATAGTCTCCTTATATAAGAACACAGTATAACCTACTGTGAAATCTACAGAAGCCTAGACAAAGGTTTCTTTGTTGTCACCTAGTACAGCTTTAGCGGAGAACCACAGAGAAAGACACCACAGAAAAAGAAAGTAAAATATATAAAAAGAAAGAAGCAGGACTGGGGGGAGGTGGCGGGGGAGGGGGAAGGCAAAGCAAACACAACAGACAGCAAGCAGTGTTTCTTCCATGAGGCTCGAGACTGGAATCTAAAGTGTATATAATTGTTAGGAGCAAAAACTGGTAGAAAACAGTGCAGAACCACAGGATACAGACTCAGGTTTCACCCAGAGAAAAGGCTGTAACTACTTGTGGTCTCAGTTGATAGCACTATGAAAATTACTCTGGAAATATTTTGCCATGCTGTGCTCTCTCCGGCATGCAGAAATCTAAGGAAGCTGGAACTCTATCCCAGACTTGCATCACTGTAATTCTGCAGACTGTGTAAAAACTTACAGATGCATTCTCAGCTATGATGAATTTCAAATACTACTCATCACTGAGCATTTTCATTAGGTAGCAACAGGCTAAACATCATCAGATGCAAAATTCACAGCAACTCTGTCAAAGGCAGTTTACATAAAAAACTCTCCAGACTGAAATTGAGCCGATACAGATTAAAACAGTCAAAATCCACAACTTTGTTTTTGGCAATACCAGTACAGCAATTCCTTCTTGACAGAGACTTAAGCACTGGTTCATTACATCTATGGAATAGGTATTCCCAGTATTATCCCCAAATACCATATCACATCATATCATTTAATGATTCAATGAATAACAGACCTAAGCGACATTAGTTTATTTCAACTTCATGTTTCCAACATGTAAATGGCAATTGTGACAACAGATCATTCTTTAAAGAGGCAGTCAGAGGGTTTAGTTCCTTTATTAAATAATCAAGAAAATATTTTAAAATTAAACCTTTTCAAATAATCTTCAAGAAAACTATGTAACTCTATTCACACATATACATGCTCCATTAAAAACAAGCAAAAAAAAAAAGGCACTTAGCTAAACAGAATTTGTTCCCTACAAAGTCATCTAGGCAGTGACTAAGTTATATTTATGAGCAAATACAAATCTCAACAAGAATGATTAGACTTTTGAAATTAAATAATTTCTTTCAGGTGTTACTCTGTGTTGCTGGGGAAGCCAAAACCTGCTTATACATTATTTCTCCATCTCCAAAACTTGTAAAAATCCATGTCATATTCCAGCTAAAAGAAAATTATAAACATACGTACAAAGCCCTAGTAACTTTCCCTACGGCAGACTCTACTTGTGCTGAATTTTACAAGGCCTCTTAGCATAGCAGCAGAATCACATAAAGCAAAACTATGTTTTGTTCACTTCCCACCTGTGGTCATGCAAATATTATTCCTTTTCCTTATCCTCTAACTTACCAACTTATATTGCAATTTCCTACAACTCTCTTTGTGCGTTCTTCTACTCTCCAAGGTAGCTTTAAATCCACTGGATGATATAATGCTTACAACTATTATTTTAAATACCTGGAGGGAGGGGCCAGCAATGTATTAGCAGAATAGGTATTTCACCACCATTTATAGGCTAGAGAAATACCCATAGGTGATGTCCAAAATAAAGGTTCAAATAAGAGATGACTGAAAGAAGTCTTCATGAAAAGGCTCAGCCCCAGTTAAAAAAAGAGTACCTTTGCAAAACTAAGCCATATAAATAAATCACATGACTAATGAAAAAACAGCACACCAAGCAGAGGAATGCTACCTCTCAGCCCTTTCTGTTAAGTTTTCATATTGTTACTTCTGTTACTTCTCCACTTCCTCTCTTCCCTCTTACTTCAAGTGCACAGCAGAAGTCGCATGACTTCTGCTCTGTTACTTGAAGATCCCAGGGAAAAATCAAAGAATAAAATCCTATCAGGTTGCCCACACTTTCCCATAACTAGTGTTCCTCAAGCAAATACTGATGAGATAGAGCTGCCCAGAATACAATAGTTGGTATTATACTGATGAAACAAAACAGTTTTGAGTTTCTCTACTCTCCATGCAGTAAAAGAGCATTTTTTAACTTTCCTGCTTCTGAACTGGTACTCCACATTTGCTGCAGGTTTCATTTCCAGAAAAATATTTAAGAATGCCTACTGTGCATACAGACCAAGTAATATATTATCCATCTCCCCTGTAAACCTGGCTTTTAGAACAGGGCTGACCGTAACTTCTTGTTGACTATAAAAAGTGATTATGTCAAAAGTCTCAAACAAGGATAATATGAATATACAATGAAGAACTTCCCAGAAATAGCAAAAAGTATAGCATATGAGATTCTCTGCAGCTCTCATATATGAGAATCTCTTGGAAAACATATTCTTGCTTCAAAAGTAGCACTGTATTTTAGCCAAATGACGTTAACTAAACTTATCACACGCATTTAACTACATCCACAAGTATCGCCACTGAATATATAAATATTGCAGAACCTATGCTACATGACAAGAATATGGGATGGTGGCGAAAGAATTAGAACACCAAAGTATTTTTACACTCGCTGAAATAAGGCATTTCTGGCTGTTTCACTCACAAAGGTTATTTCTACAGTGACAGACATAGCATTCATATATATATATACATATATGTATATTTACATACATATCCTAAAATGTACACAAATAGCTAGTTATACTACTAACACTTACTATTACCAAATAACTTCAGAGGAATTTCAAAGACAATGGAGTATTTGTTATAAACACCCAATTTCCTCCTCATTCATTCAAGGCATTTCACAGACAGACAAACAAGTAGACCAAGCTAGAGAAGAGAGATATGACTTAGGATCATGTAGCCTGAACCAGCAATACGTCTCCAAGTGGAGTCTGCTCCTGACTTGCGATTCAAGTGAGAGCACAAGAAGTTAGTGAGGAAAAAAATGCCTCACTAAACCAGCTGAGTAAAGTTCATGTCAAAAAGAAAAAAATCATGTAATTTGGTAGTACAAAACTGCCTTACTGTACAAGCATAAGGGGCAAAAAAAGTAACATAAAATGACAGAAAGTATTTTTTCCCACCTTGTTGAAAATTTTTGGTACTACAACTTTAAGCAGCAGAAGCCTTTGTAGTTTCTCAGACTAAAGAAATCCAGGTCTTCATTACTTTAATAAGAAATTCTTCCCAGGTACCAGGGTTTCAAACATAGACACTTGTCAAAAAACAAACAGAGAAAAACAACCAAAAAAAGCCCCTAAAATGAAAGTTGCTGTCCAAATGACCTTACAAGTTACACAGATTTAAAGAAAGGTCAGAAGTGAAAAGCACCAACATTCGATGTTTATTCAGTGTATCAACAGCCAACTGTAAAAAACATGGCTCGAAACATAAGCTATGCCTTACTGGGTTAGCAAACATTCATCTCCTTCACCCAAGTACTTCACTGTTGTTTCAAAGAGAGACACTATTCAAGCAGAGCAAGCCAGCCCCATACCTTCTGTGTCCCACCCCCTTCAAGCTCCCGCATGTACATGGATGCTGGAAGGTCCATCACAGACCCATCCTCCCAGTTTGTGCTAATGTACCCATTTCCCACTAGTTCTGTCAAACTCTTGCTTCGAACATGCTGGTACTGTCTGCCCCACAACATACTGCAGCAGCATGCTCCAAAAAGTCATACTCTCCTTTGCTTAAAGTATCTTTATTTTCTCATTTTAAAGTAGACTCCCACCATGTCTGATGCTTACTAGTTTCTGCATTGTGGGACTGCATAACTAGCTCTGTATGTTAATCTACCCAACATCTTTATGTTTTTGGAAAACCAAAGTGAAGAGTCCCCATCTTTTCGGTCCCGTCCCAAAAAGCAACTGTTTCATCCCCTTGACCATTTTCACCACCCTACCACATGCTTTTATACAGGCTGGGTTCTGATACATACTTCAAAGTTTCAAGTTAACAATCCAAAAGGATAGATTTGCTCCATAGCCTATTCATATGGCCTAGTACTCTAGATCTAGATTTCAAGACATAGCTGCTTCTAATTCCTGCTGCCAGAATAAAAAAACACTTTGGTAGCTGAAAGGAAAATTGTATTGGCCCTCACACACAAAGCTTTACACCTTAGCTCTCTCACTTACAGCTCTGAACTAACAAGTTAAAAGCCAGACAGACACAAGGCAGCGCAAGATGCAATAGAGAAGCAGCAGCACAAACCTAGTCCTGCATTGGGTTCTGGAATGGGGCTCCAGAGCCTTAGCCACCCTACCAAGTGACTCGTCCAGAGACAGCCATGACTTAACATAACAGCAACTTCACCGCTCCCTAATAAGAGAGAGAATCTATGTCTCATGTACTATTCTTTCGTGCCACACACATTTGTCCTTTGTAGACAGTTCACCTCAGAGGAGGTCCTTCATCTAGACCATCTAGGTCCTTCATCAATTGCATGTGCTCTTCTCAAATCTTTAAATTCTTGAGACAAAGCACCATCAGCTTTCCTTGAAAAATGATTCCTATAAGATGCAAAGGCAAAGTAAGAGAATAAAGTGTTTGAAAAAGACTGGTAATTAGATACATTTCTTTTCCCTTTTTAAACTTTGAAGTTGGCCACCTCCAACTTTAAACAACAAATAGAAACTTCATCAAGTTTGCAATTTTCCAAAAAGTTCTTCCCCTTATGATCTGGCTGAGATTTCAGGCAGAAAATAGTAGGTCCAGATTTGCATAGAGGTGGGTAACACCTGCTGAAGAAAAACAGCACCCAGGGTTGTCTGAATGCATGCCCATTAGCAGCCCAACATTGCTTCCAGCAGAATGCAGGCAGAGCAACACGCCTGCTGGAGAGAGGCAAGCTTCTTTCCTTTCTCCAGCCAAATCCTCACTGCTCTCCTTTATCCTAATATCCCTAGGAATCAGTCACCTGTACAAAGCAGTGGTTAACTCCCTCTCCTCCCAACAGGAATAAACGGGAGCCTGAGGTCACTCCTCTCACATAAATAGCAGCAGATCTCACATCTTTTCGTTTCATCACTTCTTTGCATTTTTGTCTCAACACCTTCATTTCTCCACTGCACATGCATCTGTATAAGTGGAATACCAATTAGGAGACAGATGGACAGTCCATTAAGACAATCATTACTCCAGACACTGAAAAACTTGTCTATTTTATCCTCATCTCATTGGCAAACCAACACTTTGTTCTGTATGGGAAAATAACATAGAAAGGAAATGTCTGAAAGCAGCAAAGGACTGTGCTTTGCTTTTCATGAAAGTTCAGTGTTTGTCAATGGCTATTTTTCTTCTTTGTTAAATGAACTGACCTTGTCTTCTCTGAGACTATAACACCACTTTTATTACATAAAGACTGGAACTCCCACGTAGTCAGAGCTAGACAGCTGAAGACTAGAATTCACATATTTAAATAACAGGGGAACAAAGGCTATATCTGAACATACTTGGTTTATTCTG
Organism: Cnemophilus loriae; assembly: GCA_013397755.1. Lineage (NCBI taxonomy): Eukaryota > Metazoa > Chordata > Aves > Passeriformes > Corvidae > Cnemophilus > Cnemophilus loriae. The sequence goes on from VZTF01000079.1 coordinate 78,045, forward strand.
TTCACAGAAAAAAGAATGAAGAGCGTAAGAAAAGTTAAAATTCAGATACATCGGGCATCTACCCTTGAAATGCTGCCAGGTAATGTAGTTTTTTTTTTTAAATCATCTTCCCCATAGAATCTCCAATCGAATCTTTTCCCACTGCAGATGAATTCTTGCAGGTACACAAGCATATTGAGCTTACATGCATATTTCCTCTCTCTGTCTTGATAGTCCCTAATGAGCCTGTTTCCAGAAGCAACAAAGGACTGCAGCAATGTGCAACCTAATCCTCTCGTGACATAATGCAGATACAAGGCCGAATACCAAAGAGCTACCAAGAGTTCTCTTGTAGCAATTTCCAATGTGGTAAAAACCAGATATTAAAAAACAAATGAAACAATAATTTAAAACAAAAATCACAAAAAAAACCCAACCAGGAAATCTACCAAGGAAACAACTAGGAACAATCTAACAAGGAAACAGGAAATTTACAAATTCCACAAAGAAAAGTGAGAAAGCAAAAGAAGAGGTCAGACCAGCACTAGAAAAAGGACAGACAGAAGCAGTTGTGAGTCAGAACACTGGCCAGAAAAAAAACAGCTGAGAGGAATGAAGATGTATGTCACTAAATTAGTCACTAAGAAGTAGAAGAAATATTACTAATACTAATGCAGTGAATATTTTTAGTCATTTCATACAGGCTCACAGCTTGAGTTTTCTTTCCTACCCTAACAATCCTGCTTGAGGCAAGTATGCTACACTAATACATATTCAATTTAGCACTTCAAGCGAGTAATGTGTGCAGCACAGAAGTGATATCTTTCACATGTATCTTTTCTGCCCGCTATCCTCCAGAAAAAAATCAGCATCCAGGATAGAATTACACAGAGGTAAGGAAGCTGACAGTTGCACACTGCATATATATGTGTATTCAGCAGCCGCTGTATTAAGGAAGCATAAACACTGAAAGTGCATTTATCAGGGAGGTCATCAGTAGGGTATTACATCTTCAAAAGCAGAAGATAACAAGCTTTCCAAGTCTGCATGAAGATCTCATGAAAGGTATTCAGCAGGATGAAGAAATGGTAATCTCAGTTCAGTTTCCTCTTCTCCCCACACATATCCTTATTTACTGACTTTATTTTAATCCAGGCTATCAGCATGGCTCATAGGACCTACTGACAAAGACAGTATTAATGACTGCATGAAGTCTACCTGGCTGTTGTACTTAGAAAGGTTGGAGTTACACTAAGCAAGGAACAGAGTGCAGACCAGCATCTGTGGCCAAAACACCTTCACTCAACACCTATGCTCTCCACACCAAAGCAGGTACTTCAATATATTCCTCTACGTCAGAAGCAATGGTATTACGAACACTCCTGTTTCAGTGTGTAAACAGCTCTAAATTAAACAAGCAATCCCATACAGATTACCATCTGCACTAATGATAGTAACTCATTGAAAACAACACTCTGTGTGTATGCCTGGAATTATGTCCTCATCTATTTCCTCTTTTTATAAATTTATCTTACTTAATGTAGTTAAGACTGCTCCAAACAGGAATCTAAACCAACATATTTTATATAACAACTTAAAATAGAAACATTTTTTGCATTTCATTAAACCCGAGGACTCAAAATTTTTGGCTTACGAGATTTTGTATTCAGTAATCTAAGAAGCAGGAGAGAATCTCACGTGGAAAATTAAAATCTTCATTGTGCACTTCGGGGTAAAGCTTAATTTCTTTCATAATATCTAGTTTCATTTTTTCCTGCTACTTTACTGAAGCTTTGACAATTTTTTTTCCATCAAGTTATAATCAACCACTTTCAGGAAACAGAACCTAACCAGTGTTATACAGACTTCTACAAAACTTTTTATCGGATAAGTGCCACTCCAAAAATCAGAAATGTTTACTCAACAATCCTGCTCCAGGATGCAAATTCATTACTTTCACTGGAGAGCAGACAACTTGTGGTTAGTCATTTATTTTGTATTTTTCCCGGTGTTCCTGTGTGGTCTTTGAAAACACAAGCTGATGAAAAACACTCTACTTGCAACTGTAGATTTTGCATACCTTCTAGGTTTTTTTATTTTTGGTACCAACCACTCCGAAGACAAGTGCTTCATGTTAAAACAGTATACTGGATTAAAGTCTCGATCATATTCCCTTATTGCTAGTAACCACAGATAATATACAGAACCCACACTCACTACCTAAACAAATCAGAGGAAACTTTGAGATAGTACAGGTATTAGGTTTGTATTTTTACTGAAGAACACGAATGACACACAAAAAAAAAAACCAAACAAACAAAAACCAGCAAGAACTAGTGTCAAAACTTCCCGGTTAAAACTATCATCCATATTACAACAACACTTCCGTGATGCACAACTATTTTTAAAAATGCTAATGAAGAATCAACATTAACCTGATGGTAACAGACACATTGCTCACTGTGACAAACAGCAAAATAAGGCTCCTCTTCCAATGCACACACTGCTTCCAGCTCTCACCATCCTTCACACTCTGGTACCTGAATCAGTGCTATGGAAAGTAGGCTGTTCAGGCTTTGGAAGACATGCCAAGCACAAGGTGCACTCACACTTTGCCCTACAGAAAGGCAAAGCACTTGCCATGTCAGGTTCAACCCTTATCTCTATTTGAGAGACCAAATGTGAGAAAAATTTCGCAGCAAAGCGTACCATGTTATGGTAAAAGAATGCATCAATAACAAGCTAATAATCATAATTATACCTACTTCTGCTGAACCTCAGATTTTTATATGTAAAAGAATTTTAATTAAGTTAACCTTAATTCCACCTTATTAATATAACTATTTTCACAGTCACTTCAGTCACAGGCTGGAGATAGGATAACACCCTTGCCTGCCTGTCCAAATGGTCTCCACCTTTTCAGTTAGCTATTCCCATTCAAATGTCAACCTCTAGCAAGAGTACAAGAAAATAGCCATCTTGACAAACTTCATGAATTCAGGTCACTGACTAGTGCAGGCTGCAACCAACTGGGACCACTCTATGTTCTCATGCAGCCAGGAAAAGATTTGTTTCTACTGGCCTGACGCTTGGAACTTTAATTCCTCTCCTCTGCCATATGATTGAACCAGAATAATGTAAAATGGCGTAAGTACAAGGATCACATTCAGCTACAAGACCTAAAGCTTTTGTGAAAATGGAAATCAAACACAACAGACATTTATAGAGTTATTATACAGTGCCTGCTCTGTAGCTGATTAACTTATTCACTCACCCAAGGACAAATAGTTAAACTATTACATCAAGAAAAACAATTATATAAAATGCAACTGTTGCTTAACTCAACCAACCTGTTCTTTCCTTTTGGCTCAAAAAACTATGCACTTTAAACTTCCAAATAGCTATCCGAGTTACTTCTCTGGCACTAAAATCAGGATCTCTTATCACAGCAAGTAAAGGAAAACTCACCAAGACATACGCTTAACTTGATTTTCATGATCCTTTTTAAAGGCCCAAAGAATCCACTTGAAACACTAACTTCTTCCTTCTACCAACCACAAAACTCCACAAACCCTTACTCTTCTTCTCAAATACTCTCCAATCACATCAGTATCACTTCACCAGGGATCTTCAGTTTCAATTCACATCTACAGCACGAAGGGTACTTTCATATTGGCACACTGGAAAAGTACTCTGCTTTTTTACTCTTTTCTCAGAAAACAAGTTTCCTTTAAATCCTTCATAATTTCTACTTTATCATAGGTTAGATTTCTTTTCTTGCACTTTTAGACGGTTCCATTCATCATCAGAGCAGTTACTACTCCTTCTACCCCACAGAAAAAATAGAAAGCACTCCTAGAACAGATTCTTCAAATAAAGTAATTTCCTAGATCATAGCAATTTACAAAAGCAATAGTCCCATGATACACTTGCCAAAATCTGAAATTTCATGGAAATTTATAACAAAGATCATGTGAGACTACAGAATGTTTATTTAAAAGGCTTAGTGAGTTTTGACACCCAATTATTCCAGTAATATCTTCATTATTACAGAGTACATTGTAGGAAGCTTCGGTGGTGTTTGGACGGTCAGGACAAACGGAGACGAGAGATCTCTGAAGTCAGGTCTTAGAGCATGAGGTTTATTACGAAGGGCGTGGGTACAGGGGGCCTGCTTAGAGCTGCCAGCCGCAGCTCGGAGCAGGCCAGAGAAGTAAAGGAGAGCAAGAGAGAGAGAGAGCTGAAGAGAAAGAGTGCAGAAGTCGAGAGCGAAGTAGTAAAGAGAGTAAAGTGTGCTGTAGAAGTTCTTTACAATACAATAAATCATCTTCTGTGTTGAATATTCTAATTTCCATCAACCAACCTAGTACAAGATACAAATCCTATAGCATTTACATACAGCCTATAAGAATCATTGCATTACTATACTGCGTTACATTTTAAACTCTAAAACTACTCTTTGGACCCCTTCTGCCAAGCTAGCAGGGTCTGCTCTGACCCTTGGACCTGTTTTCAAGCAGAGGGTATTGTTTCATCAAGATGGGATTACTTTCAGTGGCCATACCATTGTTTTCCAGTTGTTCAGTAACCAAGGCCTGGTATCTCAAAGTATGCTTTCATTTCTATCTGGTTCATAGTTTCCATATACTCAGCATCTTTTGCCAGGCAATCATATTTATAAGTCTTTCCTGTTTCATCTTCCCCAACAGTACATCATGTAGTGTATCAATACTGCTGTTGAAATCAACTAAAACTTCTGAAGCATCTTCATTGCCTGGACATGTTAGTTTGCAGGTCTGTTGACAAGGCAGGTCTGTAGGCTGGTATCTTTATAAATGTTGTGAAGGGGAAGCACAAATATTGTTTTTTCGAAACCTGAGGTGTGTCTGCGATCATCTATTAATGAAGAAGAGGCAAACATTCCAGAAAAAGCTACCAAGTCTCAGTCCAGCCAAAAGTATTAGCAGGTCTTCATCACTCAACAGATTTCACCCAAAAAGCCAGATGGTCAGAGCTTTTACTCTTTCAAAATCTTTTTACCTGGCAAAGTAGACTTCTTAACAAGCAGCAAAGCCATTTGACAAAACCAAGCAACTAAGAGCAAGCAGTGATTCTGCAGTATCAGGAAAACACCACCTGCAAGTGTACAGTTCGCTACTCATGATCGGTATGTTGACTTTTTCAAAGTATGTGACTTTCTTTGTATAACGCAGTTTAGGGCAGGAAAATTTGTAAAATTTTTCAACTGTCACTGTACATCAACATAGGCCCTGTCCTTTCCTTTACAGAAAAAGCAGAATTTCCAAACAAGAACTCACTTTTCTCACAAACACATACAAGCATATTGAGCAAACTACAGTCAGAATATACACTGTTCTCCCAAGCAAGAGTGTATATAAGAGTAAAGGGGAAAAGAGAGAACTGCTTCTTGATAATGTTCTTTCAGCAAAGATTTATAATCCCTTAATGTTGCCAAACAAACCTGATACTACAGCCAAAGAGAGCTTAGTGACTTTATGCTTGTTTTGTTTGTTAATTTTCACTACACACAAGATTGTAAGCCAGTAAAATTTTTCATAAGTTGCAACCCTCAGCAGTAGAGAAACCACAAGGAATGCACAGATGTGATTACGTTCTTCCAAGTTAAAAGCATTACTTCAGAAACATCAGCATATAAAATATGTTGAATCACTGATGAATGAACATACCTCAGTTTGTCCACGAGCCAACTCTCCAGATGAACTGCTGTGAGCCTGTTTTAAATAAAGGGTTGCTTTAATTAGTGAAATATTACTAACTGACAGGGCAAATTCCAAAAATACTTCACTACAATTAGAAACCTTTTTCCCCTCACTAAAACAATTTTTAAATAGCACTTAACCCCTACACAGTCGCATAGGTATGCTCTAAGGATATCCATTTCTCCTCTGTACATCAAAAAAACCAGTTAAGTGAGAAATAAAAATGCTTACCAAAGCATCTGAAAAAGCTTCCCAATATTATTACCAGAGACAAAGGCAACATTTCATTTCAGATCTGTATCAGATCCCACTAGGTCTGAAGTTTTTTACAGGGGGCAGAGGGAAGGGTGGTGGCACAGGGGGAAACACATAAAGGAAAGCAAAATGCTAGACAACTGTTCAAACCAGTTTTCCGTTCTGCTTAAGTTCAATTCACAGGCTGTTATTATACTGACTGCAACCGTCACCTTCCCCTAGCTGCAATTAATTGTCCACCTTTTTGCTTTCCAGTTATTCTTTCACCACCTTGAGCAACCTAACACACTACAGTTCACCACGTGCACCCGAGACTCCAACCTGTCGCCGCAACGTCCTCCATACAGTCACAAGCGTACTGTGTTTATACATGATAGCAACTTGAACTCTGGAAATCAAAATTTACTGCTGATAGAACAGGTAGTAAGACATCAATGTCAGTGCAGATATTTTTAAACAAAGAAATACCACTTTGCAAGCAAATAAAGGATGAAGTATTTTTCTTAGAATAAGTGATAAAATTCATTAAAGTTAAGCCAAACCAAACTGCAATTTAGTAACCTGAACTACTGTATTCTATTCACTCAACCATTACAAATTAATCTTTTCCATGCAAAACATGCACACATACACAAGCTATTAATTGTATAATTCCTGTACCACAACATATAGATGCCCGTTTTGCTCTTACTGCTTGCAGGTGCTGCGAGTATAGATGTCTTCAGACTAAATGATATGTCTTGTCATAGTAACGCTTTGCAGAGAATTTATTATCTTTCTATTACTCTGCCTCTTGAAGGATAGCTGTGTTTAACTGTCTCTCTGTGACTGAATGTGCTTTGTGAAAAGGAGAGAACTCCTTATAGACTTCTTGGTTTATGTGAAGTATCCTCCAAACATCAGGCTACCTGAACTGAGATTAAGCTTTCATTCATGTAACTCAGTGTTTCAGTAAGCTCAGTCTCAGTAATGCACAGTGATCATACAAGGTCATCTGAGTGAAAATTTCTAGCAGAATCAGTTGACCTGGAATTTAGACTTACAGTTGTCCAACTTATGCCTCCATTTCCAAGCATTACAGTCAGCATAAACTCATATATCTTATAATCTACTGCAATGCTTACTTGCATCATGACCTATGCTAAGACTTCCTCTTCACCACAGACTGATCTATCTAAATCTAGAAGCAAATACTTACACAGAGACAGCAACAAACAATTATCCTTCAAGGCCCCCGAAGGTCCTCATATAATAAGTCCCAATAGCTAACACAGTTCTCAAAAAAAAAAAAAAGAAAAAAAAAATTTTTACAGGTATTGCACAGTTCGTTTTCTTTGACTCATTCAACTTGCTTTAGTCATCAGCTTCTTTTTTTGAAGAGACATTTGTTAAGAAAGCAATTCAATTACTAGAAACCACTTACTGCTCCTGAAAAATGGTAGCAGATGGCAGAATTGCCAATTCTTTTAATTTTTTTTTAACACTACTATATCACCCAAGATCTCTCAAACACAAAAAAAACCCATGCTTTACTTGGTTTACTCATATTTAACCTCAAATACACAATCTCCTGCAAGCAGAGGCCCAGCTACCAGCAAGTGACAGTCACTATGAGTTCAGGAGGTTTCAACTGCCCCCACTTTCTTTTTCAAAAGACCTCTGTGAGGTGGGTGAGAAGAGTGCTTAATATTCTTTCCTTAGGACCCCAAAGCAGCTAGAATGAGCCACAAACTACAAAAACATCAAGACAAGTCTTCTAATCAAAGCTGGACAGACTACATTTATTCATCCTAGACCACAGCCTTTGTCAAACATTTCTGAACAAAATTCTGTGAGATCTTAAAATAATCAAAGAGTGATCCCAATCCAAAGCAAACTCCTAAAATCTTTAAATGTAGAAGCAATACCAGAGGAAATTCCACTAAGAAAACACTATAAGCTTATGCCAGGACTCTGACTTATGTGCTGCTAGTTTCTATCTTAATAGGAAATAAATACCCTCAGAGAGACAAAAAGTTCCAAATGGCACATGCGCACACACTAAACTTTTCAAAGTGTCTTCTGGAGTGGAGAAGAGGTAGGGGATTAAATCTCTCTGTAACTCGACCAGTGCTATCCTACCTGCAGGATAAGCACCCAAGCAGAATGCTGAGAAAACACAATGCAAAGAAAATCCTCATTCTTTTGGAAAATCTTGACTTAAAGGAGCAACTTGAGAGGAAGCAGAGCAAAAGAAGTTCAAAAGAGAACAAGCTTAACAGTCTTCAAGATGTTTGGCTGAGAAGCCAAGCATAAAATTTGCTATCACCAGCCCCTTGACTATTTTCAGGTCACCTAAACATATATGATTCCTTCTACCCACATTTAAGAGGTCTGAAGTTGAAATAAACAAGAAAAACGTGTTCATGAGAGTTAACTATTGTGGATTGTCAATAGATAAAATTTTCCTAAACTCACTAAAGTTTCTATGCAATAACCACATGCTACAGACAACCACATTATACGCTGAGACACAGAGGAAGCTTAGAGCGCTACTGAGCAATTTTACTTCCCTCATTCTGTAGAATACATGATGTCGTTCCGGACAATTAGTGTCAATTTCTTCAAGAGTTGTAGCTTAGGAGTTGTGCAGCCCTGCTTCCCATCTACATTCTTCTTGCATTCCCTCTATCTAGTCTGGAACTCCATGCCAGCAGACAGAGAAATGTCTTCCTGCAGGCAAGAATGAACAATCTCTCCCCAGTTACAGAGTCATGTGTGGGCTATAAGCAATTTTCCAAACATAAAAGGAAGGCGGGAATTCACTATCCCTACATTAGCAAGCTAAAACAAGCCAACGTGCAGATGGAAAGGATCAAAGCATCTAAGTCACCTCAAAATTAATCCCCTTCAGGAATGTTCACCACCTCCCATCCACACATACTATACCCCTCCAGTCCCTCCCAGAGCAAAAAGTCAAAGTGTTTGAAATTAGAACGATTACCCAGAATACCTGTCATGGTTTGACACTGGCCAAACACCAGGCACCCATGAAAGCCACTCACTCACCCTCCCCTACTACAGTTGGGTAGACGAGAGAAAAAAATTAACAAAGGGATCATGAGCTGAGATAAGGACCGGGAGAAAACACTCCAAGGGCAAAACAGGCTCAACTTAGAAGTACAAAGTGAGTTTATTAGTCATAAAATCAGAGGAGGATAATGAGAAGTAAAATAAGCCCTTAAAAACACCTTTTTTCCTCCAATCTCCCTTCTTCCCACCAATAGCACAGGGAGACAGGGGTGGGGGTTTTGGACAGTTTGCCATCCCAGATCTTCTTCCATTGGTCCAGGAGAAAAGTACTTCCCCTGTTACCCCATGGGGTCCCTCCCATGGGAGACAGTTCTCCATGAACTTCTCCAACGTGGTTCCAATCTCACAAGCAGCAGTCCTCCCAAAACTGCTGCAGCGTGGGTCACTCTTCCATGGGGTGCAGTCCTCCAAGGACACACTCCTCCAGCTTGGAAGCAGGGGCCCTCTCTCTCCACGGAGTCTTCCACTGGATCACAGCCTCCTCCAGGCATCCACCCACTCCAGCATGGGCACCTCCCCCACTGGCTGCAGGTGCGTCTCTGCATCCCCCATGGATCCCCATGCCCTGCAGGGGGACAACTTGCTTCACCATGGTCATCACCACGGCCTGCAGAGGAATCTCAGCTCTGGTGCCTGGAGCACCTCCTCCCCCTCCTTCTCCACTGACCTTGGTGTCTCCATGTTGTTTCCCTCACATGTTCTCACCTCCTCCTCTTCTCTGGCTGGAATTAAAACTGCCCCCCACCTTTGTTTTGAACTCTTCTTAAATATATTATCACAGAGGCATTACCAACCTCTCTAATTGGCCCAGCTTTGGCCAGCAGCATGTCCATCTTCAGACCCATCAGGGATTGGCTCTGCTGGACATTGTGGAAGCTTCTAGCAGTTTCTCATAGAAGCCACCTCTGTGATCGCCCGCTACCAAAACCCAGGCCATGCAAAACCAACACAACTGTACTCACCTTTCAGTCCAGCTCAGCCTAACTACATTTTATGCGTTAAGCGGAATAACTATGTTTTCACAAAATCTCGTACCTGCAGGGAACATAGCCTCACTTAAAAGCACACAGATAAAGGCACTAACCAGGACAACTGGGTCTTTATATGAAGTGTTAATTCATTAAACTAGGGGCTGCTTTCTTCACAAATGAGCACAAGCCATTAGGAAACAATTCTCAAAGATTCTTCTGATTATTTATCAGTTCCTTCTAGCTACATGTGATCTTGCACCACGTGATCACTGACCATTTTGAATCTATTGTCTTAAACTAGACTGTGAATCAATGTTTCAGTCCTGGTTTTCCGCAGAAGTACTGTTCTGTACTTGTGGATTCAAGATATCTCAGCCACTCTTTCCCAATTAGTCCCCAAATCCTCTTTCTTGGTAAGTGGTATACCATCTTCTGCAGGCCATAATGAAAGCTGGAGTGCCTCATTAACTAGTCTCCAGCTTTCAGGAAAGGTCAGTTTGTTGACACACTTTATGACCCTAACATACAAAGAGAACAGCTATTATCTTTTCAGGGCAGAATGAGCATCTGCATTTCAAAATAAAACAGAGTATAACAGCACGTATACACACAGGGAACAGTTGAAGTGTTTCAATGACATAGAATTAAAAAGTTAAAACTGCAATTTTTTAAAATTCGTTTTCTTCAAAGTACCTTTGCACAGCAGACAGAGCAGGTATTTAACGAAAGAATACCCCCAGCAAAAGCTAAAAGATTTTGACATGCTACTCTTGCACTTAATAGGGAATGCAGTTTTAACTGGCTTCTGGCATAACTCCTCTAGAGGTTCATTTCCTAGACGGAACTATAAATCCCATGATGCACTTTATTAACTCTAACAATAAAACTATTGTGCTTCAGCAAAGCCACTCCTTGGAGAAAAGTTCAGTGCTTACCAAGGCTGAGGGTGGGGAGAGGGGGGAGAAAATATCACAAATTAAGCACATTCCAGAAAGCAGCATAGAAGTAAAAGCAAAACATTAGACTGAAAATGCGGACTTTTTAAGCTGCAAAAGGCAAGAACTCTATGGAAGAATATTAAGTGTCAAGCCAGAATTAAACCTATTTTCTCCTCTGCCCCATCATTAAGTGTCTTGAAACACATAAGTAATTTAATATAGACAGACAAATCTTAATATAAGATTCAAGCTTACACATTTAAATATGCTTTTGGAAGGCAGGCAGGCAAAGGAGCAGCAGGGCAGCACCAAAATATTTTACGTAACCACAGTATATAACACAGAAAGAAATTAGACAAGTAAAAGAATATTGGCATCCATAAAACACTGCAGAACACAAAAAGCTCTCAAAATAACACAGAACAGCTGGAATCAACTGCAGCAAGGCCACTGCTGAATATCTGCTGAAAGTGAACACCTGCAAGGTTACAAAAAGCACAAAACATGCAACACCTTTGAAAACAACTACAGAATTGTCAGTCATTTCTCCACACAGTCATAATTTATAAAGAAAGTATGTAAGACTTGCCCATATTTACTCGCTATATTTCAGTTATGGATGGAAGATGCACTTCTAAAACGTGCATATTGCTGATATTTGAAAGAGAGTTTTTCTTTCAACAAACCATACTCAAAGAGCAAGAGCAGCTAAAATAGAATAGCAGGGGTTTTTAGACGCTTATAACCTTACAGCTCAAAAAAATCCAATACTGGGGCTAGATCAGACAAAACAGAGAGAAATTTTAGGAAACAGGCTAATAACAATCTCAGTGGTTCAACTGAAATCTACTAATCTAAATATTTATTACTTAAAATCAAGTCTACTACTTAAAAAACCCTACATTTTCCCCCAGAGTTTGATTTTAAACAGCTTAACCTATCGAAATTGCCACTGGAAATGCCAGGTTTCCCAGAACCTGCAGTAACAAGTTGTACTTGATTTTTCATCTTCCAAATCAAATCCATCTTAACTGAAAATAAAAATAGTCCTAAAGGCTGAGTGTGGTGGATAACTGCAAGAATACTTGAATGACTGCAAAAGAAAGATAGCATGCCTCAGGAATGGCTTACTTCTAACTTAGTGAAATACTTTGTGTTCTTAAAGGAAGTGTTTTCAGAGGTTTTTCAAGCACAAATTAAATTGATTACATACTAAAATCAACAGCAGTTAATTAAACCATAGACCTACGTTCTCATTTCTTGACCACTGCAAGAATCTATGTGTTTCTTAGTTACAATCAGGTAACAACTCATTCATCAAAGCCAGAGGGAATAGTTTGTTACCAAAATCCAGGCGGCTAAAGTTTCTTCATGTATATATAATAAATTTTAAAATGGCAAATTACCCACAACCTGGCAGACATACAATATCAACAATTTGTTAAAAATTACATTTCAATTGCAAACACTTCAGAAAAGTTCGGATTCACCAGGTAAACAAAACCTAGCACATATTTTCAGAAAATCAGATGTTCCCAGAAGTACACAATACCCACAAAGATATTCTCTGCACTCATAGCTACTATTTCCAGGACACTGACTGTTAGAAAAGTATCCTGTAACAAGGCACTATAAACCATTTATCTTTAAAGCCAGACAAAACAAAAGCTTGCACGCACACAAGCTGTGTTTCCATGACCAACTGATTTACAGTTAGGGGAAAAGTCACACCCAGCTGTGCAACACAGATCATGTTTCCCTCTTCACTAGCTCCATGAGAGGCAGAAAACAAGGATGCTCATGATGTGGTACAGAACCTAAAACTGCTAAAGCTAGGAGTTACAAACCACCCACCTCTGGAAGAAACCTCTAGTGGAGTAATCCATTAGCTTGTGGTTGGCATCAAATAGCCAGGAATGCCTGACCTGAGTACATCTCAGTCTCTCCTGTTATAGCAATTGCACTTCATACTAAAGTACCGAAGCAGGAAGGGGATAATCTGCATGTACAGCAAACAAAGAGGCAAGACTGGAGGACATCTAAGACAGTCCACTGTCCTCTGATGTGGAAGGCTCACCTTCAAGTTCCTTCTCACCTTTTCTTCCAGACTGCAGATGAGCACCCCAAACACAGTGCTGTGGTATCTGTCTCTTCTTGGCTCTCTGAATACTGGATTATTTACAACAATGATCTAGTCTCAGATTACAATACCAATTTTACCCTTCTTCTTCACAGTGGGTTGCCCTCAATTTCCCCCACGCTGCTAAACTACCAACTTATCTGTCTAATAGCAGCAAGCTATCTCTGCTAACCACTACAAACCCAGTCACAGCCCTGAAACAGGAAAAAAAAATCGGTATGTCAGAGGATTGAGCTACTGACACTACTGCTGCCAGAGGACTGCAGAAGGACAATTCAGCCACTTCTGTAAGGACAAGAAGCAACAGCAGCATGACACTGACCAGCAGCGTGAAAGAAGGTGCAGAATGTAGCATGCAGCTCTCTGGGCCCTCCTCATCCCCTCCAGAGAACAGGTGGAAAGCCAGATGGAAGTGTCCTCTGGGTCACTTTCAACTGCAGCAACTTGCTGAACCATTAAAACAAGAGATACAGAAACCTGAGTGCACAAAAAAAGCCCCAAAATGCACTAACCAAGATGAATAAGGATGATTAAGACACAAAAATGTCCTATTTCGGCAACCAAGAAGACTTGCAAAAACCTGAAGTTTTTGTCTGCCAAAAGATAAAAGATGGAATGTGCTTTATATGGTACAAAGAAACACTGATAGAGAAAATATTTCAGCAGAGACCCTGGTATCCAGCAAGGCAATATTATACAAATATAAATATCCCTCGTCAAATTACACACTAGTGATTTCTTTTTACCTTACCTCCTCAAAAGAATTTTAGTAGTACTAGCTGCAGAAAAAGAATAAGTACTGAAAGACCTATGGAAGAAGGAGGGCCACCCATTTTACTTCAACTATAAAAAGACAGTTGTAAATACACTTCTTCTATTGATCAATGAGAATGCGCTTACAAAGCATAGAGTCTCAGAAATGGTATGCAAGGTACAAAAGGTAGTATGGTACATTGAAAATCTTATATATGGTATAATGTACATTGTTCCTTGCATTGAAAAGAGCTCAGACTCACATGACAGGATTCCACAGTTTCCCCAACTAAAATCATCTCCTTCAAGAAAAACAATAATACAGCATTTTAATTGAAAGTAAAATCATATGTCTACAATCACCTTTTCACTCTGTCTGCAAGCATATAGATTTGACCAAATGGGGAGAAAAAAGATGGCCTCTACTCTGCTTTTCTTTGTTTGTTTCTGTGGTTAAGGCGTAAAAGATATCATCACCAAAGTTTTGTTTTTTCAGTAAATTAATGCAAGACAAAGTAAAATTTAAAAAGCTAAGCTCTAGGGGTTTCTCCTGAACATATAAAACCTAATAGACTGTTCTCTAAACACCGCCATTCTTTTTCTCATTCCCCAAATCACAAATAAATACATTCCTAAAGGGATTCACATCCTCTTTCTGCCATCCCGAAAGCTAAGAGAGTGTCTGTGCAGCTCATGGAACTACAAAGATGTAACAGCATCTTCCCTTCCTCTGTCTCTAGGCTGCTTAATTTCCTCAGATCCTTTTCAGTGGATGTACACTGAAAGCAGGCTGCATCAACACATCTGTCCATTAGATTGCTGCATATCAATCTGCCACCTTATGCCTCAAGCAATTCATTGTCTCGATTCCATTATCACACAGGTCTGTACCCGCAGGGTAATTAGTAGCACAGTGGAGTGGGCGAGAGAGGGGGTAGGGAGCAAAAGAAAAAAGCAAGGTGGACATCTAATCCCTTTTGAAGCAAGGCAATGTTAATTCTCTATCGCTGGCAGATCCCTACGACAGACCCTGCAGACTGTGAAAATTCTGGCTTAATATATCAAGCACAAAAAAGCTATAGTCTTTTCTGGAAGTTAACAAGTCCTGAGTATGCAAATCCAGTTATATTCTTAAGCTGTGAAAAAAATAGTAACTTTAAAAGCACAGTTACATGATGAAATACATCAATACAGAAGACTACCAAATCAAGTGGGAAAAAAGGGTGAAGGGGCACTTACATGCATTAAGTGTATTACTGTTATCACTGCAGACTCCCTCACACTACCATAAACATAAGAAAACCTCAGACTCCTATTTATCAGAAATAGCAGCCTGCTCTATCCCTAGGTGCAAAATATCATATTGCAGGCTGTTTTTCTGAAACTCAGTTTTTATTCATCATCAAATGGCAGGCTTCACTTTGGGGACATTGGCCTGCCAAAACTTTTAATAGCTTTGACATTTCCCAGATGCTTGCTTTCCCTACTCCTCACTAAAATAATTTGCTGCCAAACACCTGCAAATACCTACATACAAATCCCTGTTACAGGCCTGCTGTGTAAGGAATAACTAAGCAGGAACCAAACTAACTTTCAGAGAGGCTATCCAGTCACCTGGCTTGTTTCTCACCTTCCGGCCACAAAGGTACTAAGACCAGGAGAAACAACACAACAAAAAATTCAAAACCTAGCCCAACCAAAACAAAATTTAAAAGGAAGAAAGAAAAGAAGGGGGAAAAAAAAAAAGCAAAAGCTGAATCGCTTGCTCCCTGTCTCCCACCTCTCCTATCACACCTCTTCCTTCACAGCTGGAGAGTCTCCATCAAGAGGTATTTTCCAAGAGAAGACTCTTCAGCAATAGCTCAGGTGTGTAGCTGATACATAGACTCTCATTATGATATTGTAACTTCTGGTTACTTTCAGTCCTGTATTTGAGCCCTCTGTATAGAGGCACAGGAACCAAGGTTAACTTGACCTGCAAAGGTTCTTCTTTTCTAAGCTTCACTTCCTTGTTGCTGGTCAGGTTTAGCCTAAAGTTCCACACTACTGCTAAAAATGTCTGGTGTTTCCAGATGGTAAACAACAATTGCTCTACAGTGCCATTTCACTCAAACAATATGTTTTCACTCTTAAATCATCAATATGAGTACCTTACTTAATATATAGATAAACACTTCCATTGTTTTCTTCATTATTTTGCTCAATGCCAGATGCCAGCGCCAGAATTAGGACACAAACTGAACCATGCAATGTTTTAAGCTGCACTTAAAGGGCAAAATTGTGGCAAATAAATAAAGCTGTAAATTTCAGACAAGTTTTGTGAATCTGATGGAAAAGGCACATTCACCACTGATTACTATAGGAGAAATTGTATATTCTCAATAGGTACTCAGTAAGGATCAGAAGATACTTTCAAAATGCAAATGAGCTAACAATCCCATTCTTCAACTGGCAGCCAGAAAAACACCACTAGAAATTCTCACCAGGAATAAAACTGAACTGTAAGCTCTAAAATTAAATGCCTAACCAAGCATTAAGTTTCTATAGTATTTTTACTGACTTCTAAATTAATTTCCTTATATTGGTTTTCCTTCATTACACCTGTTCTGCAGTTTCAGGATTGCTCACTATTTTAGTTACCATCTCTCTGTTTGTTAAAGCGTATATTTAAAAGACACATAGGTAATTATACTAACAAGGTTTTAGCCAAATAAGCACCACCTATCTCTCAAAAATACCAACCCATTCTCTGTCATTATGGTCAGTTCCAGAGAAGGAAAGTCAGACAAAAGAGATTAAGAGACTCCCCATCAGCTTTGTCTAATGCAAAAGAAATGGCTGTATTTTTCCAATATTCTGCATTATTATATCTCTGTCTCAGTGGTATCTTCTGAATTGCTAGCCATAGAGCTTATAGTCAAAGAGGCATATAAGCCTGAGGAATGGACTCACATGCCACCCTACAGCCCACAGAGAAAAAGAGAAAGATCCCTGTTGTGGGTTCTGTGTTCCAGATATAAATATTTTCTGAATGACCAGAATGCAAGAGCAGACCAAAGAAGGTAATGCCAATGGTGATGATATCTCAAAACACCACAGCTGTTTTAGTAAAACAAAGTGTGACCTGCAGAAAGGTACTTTGGATTAAATCAGAGATTGCAAGGAACACTGATTAAACTACTTGTGGCCACTGCCTTCTCTAAATAATCGTTCCCTGGGGCACATACACAATCTAAGCTAAAACAGAATGTTTTAACTTCACTCATAGAAAACTCTTGGCAATGCAGCACTGATTCCTGAGCACATCTACTTTCGACAAAATACACGACTAACTAAACTTTCCAAAAAACGTTAGTCATTAGAAGTAACTGTTTTAGTTACACCAGAAAAAAAGCCAATTTTGGCTATGTAGGATGAAAAACCCACTACTTTCAATACCTCAGACGTTCTCTTTCACAGCTTCAACCTCTTCAAAAATCTCATTAGTTTAAGCAAAAGTCCTGCTTAGCCTAGACTAACTGCAGCAGTTTCTTTTAAAAATTAGCCAGCTTAAGACATCTATAATCTGTCGAAGTTGAGAAGCATACAGAAATTTCCTATCAAATATCACATAAAATAGACCCAAAGCCCTGGTAGCTCTCGCTACTGTTTCATTTCATACCTAGTACAAAGTAAACACCACAATTACAAATGTAACTAGGCACGTCTCAACATTTAAAAAAAAAAAAAAAAAAACAAAAAAAAAAAAAAAAAAGAAGCTGTACAACACATAAGCAGCATTCCAAAATAAAAAATTCAAGTTAGAGAAAATACTGTAGTTCTCACCTAATCCTAGGCTTGGAAATGTGACTTTTCGTTAAGGTGCAACTCGTTATCATTCAGGAGACCACCTGACACGGAGGATCACAGATCCGGAGCCTGAGCTATCCAGCCTGTGCTACTGGCCAGCACCAATGCCAAAAGCTGTTTAAGACCTGGACGTTCGTCAGAAGACACACAAAGATCCTAAATCTCGATCCTCAGTAAAGATCATTTATCTAAAAAAGGCACCAGAAAGCTTCAAGCAGCTGGAAGTTTTAGCCAGTGATGGCAAGACGCTGCCAACAGTTCAGAAGCTGGGCATCGGGAGAGATCTGGGTGGGTACCAAAGACAACACCATTTATCACACACACCAACAGATGTGCTACAGTGGTCCAGGGCACCCTCAGCAAAGGCTGTCTGCGGACGGCGACCCTAGGAGCCAAGCGTGGGGGCGGACACACCTCAGCCGCAGACCCGGGGGTACCCCTGCCTGACAAACCCACAGGTTTAAGTAACTTTCTAGGAGAGAAGCGAGTGCCTGGCCACTAAGGTGCCCAGCATGGAGAGAGCTAGCTTGACTACCGAGATACGGGAGTGCCTTCTCGCCCCCTCGGCCGGAGCCTGCCTGCGGACGGCACGGCCCTCAGCCCCGGCGCCATCCTGCCTTCCCTGCGGCGGCGCTCCACCACCTCTGCCCTCCCGCTAACATGAACTCGCGAACACTGTCCCCGTGGATGGCGCTCCCAATCCCTCTGGACTGCCCCAGCCCCTGCCCGGCCCCACCGCCGGGAACTGCGCCCTTCCCGCCCTAACGCGCTCCGGGGCGAACGCGCGGAGCCTCGGCGCCGGGTAGCGGCGGCCGTGAGGGCCACCGCCTCTCCTCAATCCCCACCGCGGCGGCCCCGCTGCCCGCCGAAGGGCCTCCGTCCCCTCTCCGCCGCCGGATCTCCTCCGCCCCATTAGGAACAAAGCCCCGCGCCGCCGCACCGGCCGGGCGCGCTCTCATTCCCGTGGATCACGACTGCCGACAAAGTTTACCTCGTTTTCCCTGCTCCGCGACAGGACAAGGTGGCTCAGCCGGTGAGCGGGGAGATCCCCCTCCCCCAGCGCCGCACACACTTGTTTTTCTTCCCTGCGCTCCCTCCCGCCGTGAGAAGCCTCCAGCGTCTCGATCAAGGCTGAGGAGGAGGCGGGGAAGAGGCGCGTGGCACTGCTCCCGGCTTGAGGCAGGGGGGTGCGGGGAAGCCTTGCGGTGCCTCGCTGGCCCTCACCCTGAGGCGGCGACAAGGGCGCCCTCCTCGGACCTGCTACCTGGCGCCATCTCCCCGCGGCAGCCTGACTGCCCCGTTCGTAAGGCTGGTCTGCTTGGGAGCGGGGTGGGGGAGCTTCAGGCCAGGAGAGCCCCGCCACCTCTAGGACCCTACACAGCTGGGCTTTCTTCCCTGTACCCCGGCGGCTTTGAGCTTAAGTGCAAGGCTAGGAGTTACAGCTCCCGGAACAAGATCGTTTACCTCTCTCCGGAACGGCTTGGCGTGGCTGCTGGCAGAGGAGTGAGCCCAACAACACCCATGAGCAGTCACGTGCAAAGTGGCCACAGTAAGGAGGCCAAAATCGATTGGGTACCGAGAGGTCTGCACTTGTTAGTTTCTCAGCATGGCACCAGAGATGCAAAGATGATCTCTAAAATCACTGCTTAGATGCTGCCTAAGGCTGTAGATTCCCTGTGTACATAATGTTCGTGCAAGTACAGTTCTTTACTACACTGATATTTATGCTATTTACACACCAAGAATTCCCTTGAAGTAGTTCAAGAAACGGCAGCTCCACACCTGGAGTTCCTTCAGGACACACCCACACGGCACTATTCTCTGTACCTGCTAGT
The DNA here is from genome assembly GCA_013397755.1 of Cnemophilus loriae. Taxonomy (NCBI): domain Eukaryota; kingdom Metazoa; phylum Chordata; class Aves; order Passeriformes; family Corvidae; genus Cnemophilus; species Cnemophilus loriae. The sequence continues at coordinate 97,578 of VZTF01000079.1, forward strand.
TCACAGCTGCTGCCACTTGCATAAGGAGTAACTTTCATGACATAACACAGCCAAAGAGCAGGGCAGGGAGGAAACATTGTCCTTTTGTTCCACATTTCAGAAAGCAGAGGTTTCACCCCAGATTCAAAAAATGAGAGTTCATTGTCCTTCCTTTGGTGTAGAATTTCACCCCCAAAGGTACCCTAAAATTTACTTGAAACAGGTGTAACTTGAGGCCATTCTGTGCATATATATATATATATATATATATATATATATAGTGAAATATTAACTGAAGCAGAAAGGAATTTAATTAATAGGATTGAGTTTGCTAACACACACCACACTATCAGATGGTGACTGAGGTCTCTCTTGAGAGATGAATGCATATTACTAGTGACAAAGGAAAGGATTTGAACATGGCTCTTATGACTAGGACCCCATGTAAACAGAGTGTCCATCCTGATGTGACCTCGTTGTAGCTTGTTCCAGACATAAGCTCATGGAAGTGATAAGCAATAATAAACACCTTACTTTATTACTCTTAGAGGCTAGATTTACAGCCAGCCTATTCTAGCACTAGGCTATTCCCCTGGCTGATTTAGGGAATACAGTGGCTAATATTTGCAATTCCATTGCATTGAGGACAAAGGACCAGCAAGAAACAGAGATCTCTAGAGATCCCAGAGATGGGTTTCAAAGTTCAAAGCTAAGTCTGTTTTTTGCAATGCTTTGTAGTATGGGAATAGGCAGACAAAGTGCCTGCAACACCAACAAAACAAAAGCAGAATTATAATCACCTTCTAGCTTTCAAGCAAAAGTTTCAAAACTTGACCTCCAAGGAAAGAAGGCAGAAATTACTATATTTTTTTTTAATTTAAACTATCATGATTTAGCACTCTAACATATGGTTTTGAAATGCTTGCACTTAGGCAATACTTCACATATATGCAGATACCCATATTACTTACAGATGCACATATTTTACATTTGACATTAGCCAAAGAAAGAAAGTATTTTTGCACAACATCTGTAATGGGAAAGCGCAGTGCCAGGAAGTTCTGTTTGTAGGGTTAATACCACAGCGTTAGCCTAGCATAAATGTTCTTTACATTTTATAGTATGTCTCTGATAAATAACATCTTCTTATGTGTTTACAGCTGTAATTATCACCTCTGTATTGTGAATTCCTCCCTTCATCGCTTTTTGTTACGAATGGGGAAGGATAGGAAAGGAGAAAATCTGTGTCTGTGTTTTAAAGAGGTTTCAGTGTTTTTGAACTTGCCTAGAAATTTTGTCACTGACCACATTAAACAGTCATCTCAGGCACAAACTTGCTCAGTCAAGGAATCTGCTGTGTGCTATGCTAACCTTCTAATCAAAATAGTGTTGCCTTCTACTTTAATGACATCACAAACACTTTTAAATATTCCAAAAAATGGAGTAAGAGTAGTTATGGTAGTGACTGATACCTTTTACACATGGGGTTGCCACTTACTTGGATGTGCTTTATTCTTACTGGTTTCTACAGAAGCAACCAAATTTGAGTAATGTATCAGGTAAACAAATAAAGTTTTTTTATCAGAAGGAAGAGGGATTGCTTAGTCAGTTACCACTGCGTTGAAAGTAACCATTTGTTCTTACCAGCAACCAAGAACTTGGAGAGCAAGTTATGCAGAAATCACGGCACAGAAAAATGGTTTCAGTCCTATTGCTATTTCGCTTAAATAACACAAACACAAACCAGAACAGTAGTCTTTCATGTGCATAAAATACATGCAGTGATGGCATATGCTGTGTTTATAACCACTCGTAAGGCGTATATATATAGATCATATTTGCATCAAGAGTACTTGATAGATACCAAGTTACCCTTAAGCAAGTCTCCTAAAACTCCATACACTCTTTCAAACTAGGCCATTTAATATAAATTTGTAATCTGACTTCAGTGTTAGAGATCACAAAATAACTTTAAGTAGCTCCAAATGTAACATAAACAGTAGCATAAGAATTTACAGTGTTTCATAAATGTCTCCCCAGCAGCTCTGTATTCTGGCATGAACAACATTTTCATTTGCAACAAGAAAAGGACAGAGTTCTCTGGTAACTGGTTTTAGTGTTTCTTTTCATTTTCCACAAAACAAATCCTTATAGCTGCAGTGCTGTACAAGTAATAATCATCTCATTCATGTACTGTTGACAGAACTGGTGATCTGTAAGGTCCCTTCCAACCCACATCATTCTATGATTTATGAATTGCCCCTGCATATGTCAGCTTTGGGCACTAAGTCACCATTTCATAAATTTTCAAACCACCACACCAACTGACCCATATTTAACCCTATGGTCTGCGTTCTAGGAATGACCCCACCTGACCTATTTTCCATCACTAACTTACTGGTGCAGATGATACGTGGTATCTGTGGTGGTTAAAAAGCTAATGTTAAATCTGCTGACTTATCAAACACACCCGTGATTGTGTTACAAGTGCAGCAATGAAACATCAATCTGCATTAACCTCCTGAAATGTTCACTTGGTACAAAATCAAGAGAAAAACGCAAAACCTCTAAACTGCGAATTACTTCAGTCCATAATGTGCTGCGGAAAAATCTATCAATTATCTGATTCTTATTGGTACTCTGATTCTTTAATAAAAAATGGACAAGAACAAGAATCTTGCACGGTATTTACATCTTCTCCTTGTACTGATTTATTGTGTTCCTAATAAATGATTACATTTTTGCAGGTTATCAGCTTGCAAGGCAAGCCCTTGTAAATGCATATCTCCATCACCCACAACAAGATAGTATAGGCATGCTGGAAATAATTGTAAAAAGCAGGACTATGCAGTTTTAAGGTTGGCTCATTTATAGTATTATGATACAATGAGCACTATATGTGTATTCCTGTAATCCAATACTTAATGCCCTGTGATACAACAAAAAAATGCCTGGTACTTTACATATTCCAGTAAATATTTTGCTATTCTCCAGTTTCCTAGAACTGCTCCTCTTTTTTTTTTTTCCTTGCATTAAGAAGCATTGAGAAGAAACTAATGAGAAACACTGCAATTGGCAAGTTTAAGAGTAAAATTGTGAAGGCTGCAGAAAAGCCTTAAATATATTGTATAATTGATGCTTTGTTTAACATATACTAGCACAACTGTAGTCCAGAAAAAAACACCAACTCCAGAAGTGCTTTCAAGGCAAGTCTGGTGGTACTGAGTGAGGGAAGAATGTGTTATTTGATATAGAGAAAACCAGTAGGAAAGAGATCTAAATGAAAACTAAAACAGTTGCTGCGTTTTACTCTTCTCAAAACTCAAATCAGTTCTCCTATAGGACTCAAACAAAAGTTTCCACACACAGGGATCAATTGCACAGTTCTTCAACTCCTGTGATGGGAGGCATCTGAATCAAATGCTATGTATCGTATACTTAGTGTAACATGACTGGAAATTTAGTGCAGAACATACAAAAGTTTCTGTAACTGGCTACACAAAGTTCAAAAAAAAACCAGAGAACCTAGAGCATGATGTTGCAACATGCCTCCTCAAATCTCAGTGCATTGCTCCATGTATTCTAAGCATTGGTGACTGCTGGGGTGTTTTGATGGCACAGAAATTTCAAAATAATGTATTTCTCTTCCTCCACCTCCATTTTTCATACAGTGAAACAGGGCCCAACTCGGAACAATCTGTAGAGATAGAGGCAGCTCTGAGACAGAATCTGCTGTACATGTTGAGTGTCTATGAATAACATTAGTATGTGTGTACACTAGTTATTAGTGGAAATGGGAGGATTTCCTTAAACTGAAGAGAAAACAAGCTTTCTTCAAGCCTGTGCAGAGCATCCTACCTCCTAGTTATGGTCCGCTATTATCAACTACCAATTATCAGTGAAGTCATACACCACCTTGTAGATGAGTAGCCATGAGTTTACATGTCCATTTAGAACCTTCATGGACTGCAGGTTAGCCACCACTGTTTTCTAGAATATGGAGCCAGACAACGCGGGTTCCAGCCATTAATTTTAAATTAAGATTCTTCAGATAAGGGTACATAAAGCCACACTCTTTAAATACCTGTTGTGGTTTAGAAGTGGTATTCCCCAATTTAGTATTCCCACCAAAACCCATGCAGCGCTCACTCACTCCCCCTCCCACTCTCCCTCTCCATCTGGCAGCTGGAGAGGAGAATTGGAGGCACGAAAGGTAAATATCATGGGTTGAGATAAGAACAATTTACTGTAAACAGCAGTGAAATAAGGAAACAAACAGTAACAATCCTAATAACAAAAGTATGCAAAATAGAGATCGATTCAGAGAATTCCTTCCCTCATCCTAGGCGATGACATGAGGAGGTATTGAATAACCTCACAGTCTTAGCCATGCCCCCTCCTGCTTACTGGAAAAATTAACCCTGTCCTAGCTGGAACCAGGACAATACTATAAACAGGAAATTTATTTAACCAAATACAATAATAATTATCCCTTCTTAAACATAGTATGCTATGTCTCTGTAATATGTAAAACCAATGGCTGTGCCCCAAGGACCCTAAATTTTTGTCCAGTGACTCAGCTCCTGGCTGCTTTTTACAACTCAACATACCATCTCCAGTTTAAGGAAGATCCCTAAACTTTCATTATAAGGTCAGCTGTACAAAAAGCTTTAAAGATTTGAACAGCTCATCTATAATTCACCTGAATCATAGGTCTGCTAGTTACTTTTCTCTGGGAATATTATGTCTGCTTGTTAATTCATAATGACATGATTCAAATAATAGATCCCAAAGAGTAGAATCTAACCTGCAAATGTATATTATGCAAGGAGGATGCAACAAGACAAAATTTTTTTATAAAACACCTTCCTGTGAGTTGAGACATGTCTGCCTCCAGGCTCCAGGTACCCAAGCCTGTTTCAAATTCCTGTATCCTTTCCCCTCCATTCCAGTTTATAAATCAAAATAGTCTTTTTCTTCCCAGTTTGAATCATATGGGGAGAGAGGAAGATGCAAATTTTGAGTTTGATGTGAACTTATGCTGTCCAATAACATCAGAAGAGTTGCAATAACATAACTGTAGCAACATGAATTAGGAAAATACATTCAATCAGCTATTAAAAAATAGAACAGAGGAACAATATTGTTCTGAGTGAACACAAGACGCAAATCAGCCTGTTGTATTTTCCAAGAGCTTACATTCAACTCTGCAAGACAAACCAAAACTATAACTGTTGAATGAGGAGGAAAAATTTTAGCATAGTGACAATTATAAGGCACATTGGAATCGCATTACCTACTTGTTCAATACCAAATCTCAGCATAGTATCCAGTCAAGAAAAATGTAGGATAAAACACCATGAAGGTCTTCATTGAAATCTGTTATAGTGATGGATAATGTTTTAATAATTTCGCTGCATCTTTGGTGCTCGTATTGTCTCATGGTTCTCACTGAAGACAATAAAAAAAAAACCACCTTCTTGTCATTTCCCGTAGAAGTTTCTGAAAAGTTGCTTTCTGCCTACCTGTTAGATTATGCCAGTCTTACACAAGTAGAGATACTGGTAAGTTATTTATGGTAAGTGACAGGAAGCACTAGCATGAGCTGTTTCTAGGTTCGCTCAACCACCTGTGAAAGCCCTTAACTTCTTAAGCAGAGCTAAGGAACCACTTACTGGTGCTGTCCCACACTTTTGGCCCACTTATGCTGACACAGCTTCCTACCACAGACTTACTTTGCACTGGTCTACAGGATCTCTTTTGCCACTACAGCCATCTCACCTGTTCAAACAATATGAACCACACACAGAGAATTATCCTTCTGCTGGGAGGCCTCCATCTCCACTGAGGCTTTGTCAGCAGGGCTCCATCAGTTTAGAAAAAGGTATTTTCCCTAAAAGGTCTCCCAGTTGAAATGGCTGTGCCAGTCCAACTCTACAACTTTAAAATGCAGAGCAAGACAAAATTCTGAGATGAACTCCCCCTTTATCCATGATAATCTCCATTTTAATTTCCTTTCTTTGCTATCTGTTTTGTCAGCCTGGAGAGTTCACGTTTTCAAGCCTTTATCCAGAACCAGGAACTTTCCTTATAATAAAGAAAACCGGGATTAATGTATTGTTTACTTAACTTCAGAACATTATAAGTACACCAAACTATTGCAAGATCCAAGATAAAATGAACAGTACAGGCAAGAACATCCACTTTCTCAAAGCTACAGGCAGAAGAAGATGTTGCCTAGAACTACAGAAGCTTGCTATGGCCACAACATCTACTTATTTACCAATGTCACCAGAATAGCTGATGTATATCAAATTTACAGACTGACGGATCTTCCTGATCTCGCAGTATCCCAAAAGCAGCACCTCTGAAATTAACTAGGTAAAGTGCTTTTCTCTCTTCAGTATGGAGAACAGAACTAAACCTAAAATAAGAGATGTTATCCCTCATTCAAAATTCTTTCACAATAAGAGAATGTCTCTTTCAAGCTTGGTCAAGTTTATAGTTATTTCAGATCATTCCTATGCCTACTCCAATATCAGACAGATGTACAGTGGTAGTCTAACTGCATGACTCAGATTTTTGTGACTGCTTTTTCCTTCCTTTTCCAACGCTTATTGAAAAAATGCATTAAGTGGAGGAGAGAGAGTCTAGAAAAAGAAACTTGGTAGACTTCTAAGGTTCTATTTTAAACAGCCGCCATAAAAAATGTACAACAAAATCTCGAACAACTCAAAGTACAATAAAGGCTGTATCTTGAGATCCAAGTGTTGTACACACAATCACAGAACATTCTGATTTGGGAGAGACCCACAAGGATCATCAAGTCCAGCTCTAAAGTGACTGGTCCATAAAGGGATTGAACCTGCAACTTTGGTGTTATTAGCACCATGCTCTAACCAATGTTGTATTTATAGCTTCACAGAACATCTGAAGACAAGTTATCAGGCCACCTTAGTTTAAGACAATTATACGGAGTGGAGACTCCAAAATGAGCTACCTCCCCTTAGTTTTAACCACTCCCCTTTCACCAATAAGGAGACATGAATGCAAGAAGATATAAGTGAAAAAATAATAGTTTACTAGAAAACGAACAACAACAGCCCAGATAACAGCAATAACCAGTAAGACACAAAGGTGCTGAAACCCTTGGACTCCCCAGGAACAAAGAAAACAAGATGCCAGGTGTCTTAATTTGAGACAATTTAAGGGAGACACTCTGAGTTACCTCCCTTTAGTTTTAACAAATCCCTTACCACCCATAAGGAGAAATACAAGTAGATGTAAGTGAAAAAATAAGTTTACTGACAAGCAAAACAGCAACAGGCAAAAAAGAACAGTAAATAATCATTAGATACAAAGTTGCTAAATCTGCACAACTTCCTGGGAACAAAGAGAAACTTAAAATGGCAGTGACACCTCCCACCAAGATGGCTGCTCCGCAGCCAAATGGATGGCTCAAAAGACAAAGGGGAAAATGGCAGCAGCCCTCCCACCCTAACCCTTATCTCTCCAGCACTGGAAACTCCATCAACAAAAGCAGCTGGCGCACTCCAGAGCTGGTACTCAGTCAAGGGCTAGAACTCGTGAAGAGACTTTGCAATCTTCTTGGGAGGCAGGAGACAGCAAAGCAAGGCAAGGCCAGCTGTCTGGAGTGACTCTTTCTTCTTGCCACAGCTGGGCACTGTTTGTGGACTGGGGACGGCACAGAATGGGGCTGCTCCACTCCTCTTGACACAATGTCCTGGCCACAGTCCGGCACTCCCAGAATTCATCGTGAGGCAGTCCAAGATGCAAGAGAGGAACAAAAGAGAGGGAAAAAAAACCCAAAGAGAGCCTCTGCCTTGAGCAAAAACCACAAGGCAAAAGAGAGTCTGCTTGGGTGGCTCTGACTTTTTAAAAGAATCCCAGCAATCCCCCAAACCTGGCACCCTGTCTTAAAAAGAGATAGGAACAATTTTGGGCACAGATAGATATGGAATACAATAACAGTTTGGCTTACCCAGGACAGGGGGAATGCTCCTCCTCCCCAGATGGGCGACCACTGTAGCATGCCTCATGGACCAGAAGACAAAGATGATATGGTAGAAAAACCCTCCCCCAAGATGGCAGCCACCATTAACAGACTGCATGGACCAGAAGGCAAAGACAATATAGCAAAGAAGCCCCTCTCGGGTCAACCTTCCCCCTGGAACAAAAAACAGGAAGCAGTCCTGGTGGCGGATAGGGTGTGCTGGCATTGCTTGGGGAGCATCGGCCCTGGGGTGTCAGCTCCCCTGCTTCCTTTCAGTGACCGTGGTGGTGCGTATGTGTGTGAGGTCAGTGCAGCTGCTCGCTGCCTCCTCCTGCTACCTGCTGCACTCAGCCAGTGTCGGTGCTGCTTTCACAGGTCCCTGTCCCAAAGGGGAGGAGGTAAAAGAAGAAAGCGGACCCATGGAGCACTGGGGAATGGTGGCCCCAGCCCACCCCGGTCCCGTCTTGGTACGGCAGCTGCAGAAAGGTATTCACTCTGAAACAGTTTTGGATTGCAAAATTCAGCTTCTGAGGTTTCTAATCAGAGACCTGCCCAAAGCAACTTCTTTGGGAGCCCAGAGAGTTNAGAGATGTTATCCCTCATTCAAAATTCTTTCACAATAAGAGAATGTCTCTTTCAAGCTTGGTCAAGTTTATAGTTATTTCAGATCATTCCTATGCCTACTCCAATATCAGACAGATGTACAGTGGTAGTCTAACTGCATGACTCAGATTTTTGTGACTGCTTTTTCCTTCCTTTTCCAACGCTTATTGAAAAAATGCATTAAGTGGAGGAGAGAGAGTCTAGAAAAAGAAACTTGGTAGACTTCTAAGGTTCTATTTTAAACAGCCGCCATAAAAAATGTACAACAAAATCTCGAACAACTCAAAGTACAATAAAGGCTGTATCTTGAGATCCAAGTGTTGTACACACAATCACAGAACATTCTGATTTGGGAGAGACCCACAAGGATCATCAAGTCCAGCTCTAAAGTGACTGGTCCATAAAGGGATTGAACCTGCAACTTTGGTGTTATTAGCACCATGCTCTAACCAATGTTGTATTTATAGCTTCACAGAACATCTGAAGACAAGTTATCAGGCCACCTTAGTTTAAGACAATTATACGGAGTGGAGACTCCAAAATGAGCTACCTCCCCTTAGTTTTAACCACTCCCCTTTCACCAATAAGGAGACATGAATGCAAGAAGATATAAGTGAAAAAATAATAGTTTACTAGAAAACGAACAACAACAGCCCAGATAACAGCAATAACCAGTAAGACACAAAGGTGCTGAAACCCTTGGACTCCCCAGGAACAAAGAAAACAAGATGCCAGGTGTCTTAATTTGAGACAATTTAAGGGAGACACTCTGAGTTACCTCCCTTTAGTTTTAACAAATCCCTTACCACCCATAAGGAGAAATACAAGTAGATGTAAGTGAAAAAATAAGTTTACTGACAAGCAAAACAGCAACAGGCAAAAAAGAACAGTAAATAATCATTAGATACAAAGTTGCTAAATCTGCACAACTTCCTGGGAACAAAGAGAAACTTAAAATGGCAGTGACACCTCCCACCAAGATGGCTGCTCCGCAGCCAAATGGATGGCTCAAAAGACAAAGGGGAAAATGGCAGCAGCCCTCCCACCCTAACCCTTATCTCTCCAGCACTGGAAACTCCATCAACAAAAGCAGCTGGCGCACTCCAGAGCTGGTACTCAGTCAAGGGCTAGAACTCGTGAAGAGACTTTGCAATCTTCTTGGGAGGCAGGAGACAGCAAAGCAAGGCAAGGCCAGCTGTCTGGAGTGACTCTTTCTTCTTGCCACAGCTGGGCACTGTTTGTGGACTGGGGACGGCACAGAATGGGGCTGCTCCACTCCTCTTGACACAATGTCCTGGCCACAGTCCGGCACTCCCAGAATTCATCGTGAGGCAGTCCAAGATGCAAGAGAGGAACAAAAGAGAGGGAAAAAAAACCCAAAGAGAGCCTCTGCCTTGAGCAAAAACCACAAGGCAAAAGAGAGTCTGCTTGGGTGGCTCTGACTTTTTAAAAGAATCCCAGCAATCCCCCAAACCTGGCACCCTGTCTTAAAAAGAGATAGGAACAATTTTGGGCACAGATAGATATGGAATACAATAACAGTTTGGCTTACCCAGGACAGGGGGAATGCTCCTCCTCCCCAGATGGGCGACCACTGTAGCATGCCTCATGGACCAGAAGACAAAGATGATATGGTAGAAAAACCCTCCCCCAAGATGGCAGCCACCATTAACAGACTGCATGGACCAGAAGGCAAAGACAATATAGCAAAGAAGCCCCTCTCGGGTCAACCTTCCCCCTGGAACAAAAAACAGGAAGCAGTCCTGGTGGCGGATAGGGTGTGCTGGCATTGCTTGGGGAGCATCGGCCCTGGGGTGTCAGCTCCCCTGCTTCCTTTCAGTGACCGTGGTGGTGCGTATGTGTGTGAGGTCAGTGCAGCTGCTCGCTGCCTCCTCCTGCTACCTGCTGCACTCAGCCAGTGTCGGTGCTGCTTTCACAGGTCCCTGTCCCAAAGGGGAGGAGGTAAAAGAAGAAAGCGGACCCATGGAGCACTGGGGAATGGTGGCCCCAGCCCACCCCGGTCCCGTCTTGGTACGGCAGCTGCAGAAAGGTATTCACTCTGAAACAGTTTTGGATTGCAAAATTCAGCTTCTGAGGTTTCTAATCAGAGACCTGCCCAAAGCAACTTCTTTGGGAGCCCAGAGAGTTACAGGAGAGGTCTCTCTCTGCGTGTCTGTTGGCTGTCTTTTAAAGGGACCCCGGACCCCTCCTTTTCTGTGAACCGGGGTAAAACACACAAGTTCCATTTCCCACGTTGTTGACTCTTAAAGTGACAGTAACACAAATGGTGCAGATGGACATAGAGGAAATACGGAATATAGTACAAATTTTTTGCGTCACCTAAGACACTACCATTTCTAGGAGTAAGTTACAATATGGGCAGCAAACATGTCTTTAAGATATGTTAGTTAGCACCTCGACAGACATCAAGAGGACTCTTCTTTCATATTCAGCTAACTTATCTGAGTGAATGTAACTAAGAAAACATAATTCCCTGGCTCATCAACAGAGAGCCTCTTACTACTGGCTCAGGAACAGGGCAACTGTTGACCTTTAGCAATTATTCTGCCTGGGGATAATTGTGGATATGTATTTATATACACACACACAGGCACACACTTATAATACATGTATCAGTTAACCAAATTACACAAAAAATATTCCCCAAAGGAAATAAGATAAAAACAGATCATTTATTGTTTGCAAATGTTGCCTCAGAAACCTCAAGCATGCACATCATGCAACCTTAACTCTTGTGCCCCGAGGAATTCTACTAACTACTGCTCTGTAATTTATAAATATAGGAGTGGAGGGGGAATCTCATGACCGACATTTGGTAATGATATATCTGAAACTAAATTCAAGTAAAGAAAGAGAGTGCCTTTGTTCAAAGGAAGGCTACTTTATTTTCCTTGATTTAGATCCCAGGGCCAAGTTTAATCAGCAGTGCAAGTACAAGTGCCCTACTACTATTCTGCCAAAGTACTTCCAACAAGAGAGATTACTGAACAGAGACTCAGCCAATTCAACTTTATCTGCCCATGTTGAAGAAATAGGTGAAATGCCAAAAATTATAAATAAACTGCATTTCAGTTTGAGTTTTTAATAATCACTCAATCCAGACACGTGTTCAGCAAGAGCTGTGTTCAGGTCACTGCTTATTTTGTATAGAGGAGATAACAGCACTTGCTTACAACTAAGCCCTAGCTGCATTAGAAGGGGTAAGTGGTTGTGCGTGTCTAACAGTTTATCACAATACTAGTGACTTTTGGTATAATTATATCCATGTATTTAGTCTTACATCCAACGCATCTTGCTATTTTTTGGTGAGTTATGACTGAAAGTGATATACAGTGAATCTGTAGGAGCCTTTACAAGTATATATAACAATTTTTCCTAGCATCTTAACTCATGCCCAGGTCTTGTAAACCCTGTCCTATCAGCCACTGCCTTCTCCTTACTAAGAGTACTCTACCTATTAAATTAAAATACTTTCCAAAATTTTGAAGATAGGAATTTTTGTCCCCTGTTCAGAACAACCTTGACAGAGAAATCAGAGAATCACATAAATAACTACTTTGGAACAACAGAGAAATCAATTAAGTTTGAAGAATGCTGGGCTCTGAAATTAAGGTTTACCCATTCACAACTCTCATTTCTAGTGGAATTCCCTGTTACACTTTTTGTCCTTTCCACCATGAATTCTACCGTGATTAACACTGGTTCTTATTTCTTCTGTATTAACTATTTTCCTTTACTTTATAGCACCATTTTATTATCTTCGGCTTTGATCACCACATATGTAGCTGCTATTAAAGCTTATGTATACAGTGCCTGCTTTGCTTTATATTTACAAGTGTCCAACTTTCTGTCAATTATGAATGTGCTCATTCTTTAATTTAAAAGCACAGTTCATTCTGAATGGGATCCACTCCTAGCTTCTTCTTGATCTGTAAAGCCTGTAGCCCTCAGAACCTGGGGTGCCTTTCTGCCACCAGAGTATTTTCACATAAACTCTAGGTACCATATAAAGCAGAATTACATTAGTTTCTGCCAGTTTCTGGCCCTCTTATTTAGCTCAAGCCATTCTATTCCCATAAATGCCTGTACCTGCACTGTCATTTTAAATCACCCTCCTTTGCTAAGTTTGTAATTTTCTTCTCTTTGTTCCATTTTTAGAACTTTCTCCAGATTATCAGCTTTCATATTTTTTTAATTCAGATTTATTTAAATTCCTATTAAATGTCAATTACTTTGATTTTAGCAGTAAGGCTAACTCCTATTTAGTTGGGGGTGGGGAGGAGGCGTTGGTAGATAAATAATACCTTACAAACACTTTTTGCCCATGTTAGAAGGAAAGAATCTAGCAACAGTAACTAACTGACAGATTAGAAACTAGAACACTACATCCAGAAATTAGAAATTAGAATACTAGCATCTTTCTTCAGAGTCAGTCTTTACAGTGGTTTAAATAATTTGCACACATTTTGATGACATCTTGCACATGAAGTATTTATGACACCTCTCTTTGGACTTCAGCTTTCACAATGCTGCAGGCAGACAGGTATAACACTGACATCAGGGTCCGGGTTTCCCACAGATAATTTGCACCTTCTTCTGCAGCTCAATAGGCAGCTATCAAATGCACAGGACTTACTAGTAAGACACACCACTGCATATCTTAAATCATCTCCTTCCATTCAACTCATTCTATAGCCTCACATACACAATGCTTCCTTTCATTTCAGTCACCAGGGAAAGACATATTCAAGACAAGTTCCAAGCACGTCACTGTTTTATACAACAAAATCACTGCCAAAAAAAAACACGGACAGGAAAGCAAATAATTTAAAATTACACAGAAAGATAAAATATTGATCACTTTTCTTATTCTTTCTCACCAAGAAAACTCGGAGTTATAAATACAAAAATAAAGAAAGGAGTACCAACTAGCAATAAAAGAAACCCCAAACTCCATACTTAAAACATGGATTTAGCCACTGACATCTGGAGCACACTGTGAGCCTGAATAGCTGTGTCTGTTGATTACATGGGAAACCATTAGCAATGTGTCAGTGTCTGTAATACGAAGCACACAATCAACAGCATATTGTGTCAAAGCATTGACTTTCTGAGTACAGTGGAAATGCAGGTAACTATGGCTGACACTTGAAAAAAGAATGTGTTTAGTGAGTGACTCTGGGGGCAGCATCTCTGGCCCTTTCCTTCTGTTAAGGCTATTCAGATGTTTAACCAAATCATCCTAATTTCTAAGGTTATACTGACCATTACAACAGGAGTTATCAGCTCCTGTGTGAAGCTTGCCAGTCAATAGCTTTCTTTTCCTGAAGGGATAGATGGGTCAAATGACACCTGCCTCAAAGGTGATTCCTCTACTGTCTCTAATAATCAGCTAGAGCAGTTAAAACCAGAATGAAATTACTTAAAATTTTATAGTGAGGTAAAAGATTGCAGTAGCAATTTTGCCTGTAAGCTGAATATTCTTTATAAAAAATATTTAACAGTAATAAAAGTTTAATGATCATGAAAGAGGATGTGTGCTGGTTTTGGCTGGGTAGAGTTAACTTTCTTCACAGTGGCTGGTATGGGGCTATGCTCTGGATTTGTGCTGAACGCAGTGATGATAATAGAAATGTTTTTGTTGTTGCTGAGCAGTGCTTATGCAAAGCCAAGACTTTTCCTGCTTTTTGTTCTGCCACACTGACAAGGAAGTTGGGGGTAGTTGGGAGGAGACACAGCCAGGACAGGTGACCCAAACTGACCAAAGGGATATTCCAGACCATATGACATCATGCTCAGTATATAAAGCTGGGGGAAGAAGGAGGATGGGGGGAACATCTGGAGTGATGGTGTTTGTCTTCCCAAGTAACTGTTATGCATGGTGGGGCTCTGCTTTTCTGGGGATGGCTGAACCGTGGGAAGCAGTGAATTAATTCCTTGTTCTGCTTTGTTTGTGTGCATGGCTTTTGCTTTCCCTATTAAACTGTCTTTATCTCAAACCACGAGTTTTCTAGCTTTTACCTTTCCAACTCTCTCCCCAGTCCGGCTGGTGGGGGAGTGAGTGAGCTACTGAGTGGTGCTTGGCTGCTGGCTGGGGTTAAACCATGACAAAGTGTTGAATTCATATTTACTCCCCTTAAAAAGTACCTCTCAGTGACATCAGAACTGCCTGAGGTTTTTAAACATAGCTATAACAGAGCACCCTCATGCAAATTTGCTAGATTTTTCTGACTCGGCTCTGGCTGGAGCTGTTCATGTATTCCCAGAAGCTTTTCAGTAATAGCAGTATAGTAATCACTATTAAACACATTCTTGTTTAATTCTTGACAAGTTGAAAATTCACAGCTAGGTGTAGTGTGAGGCAGCAGATCTAACCACAAATTAGGCTGTAGTGGCCTTGCACAGTGCATTTGTCTCTGTTACTTTTATTTTTAGCTTGGTTTGGTAACTATTACTTGTGAGTACAAAAATCACCTTGCTTTTGATCTCTGTCTTAACCATTTTTTCTAGCAGTTTTCAAACTCAGCAACTTCAGTCCTGGATAGTTCATTCAGATTTCCTGAAAACAAGGGGTAGCTGAAGGATGCAAACTATGCTAATACCTCCTGAGAGGGACCAATCTGATCTTTATTTATGCCTCAACATATGTTATACATGAGTTGAAAGATTCCTATAAGGGCTGTATATGTGCTGGCAGCCCTGTCCCTGGGAAGACTTCATCTGGTAGCCAGTCAGGGGAGAGAAGCTTCCATGACTGGGCTGCAAGCGACACCCCACTGGCCAGAGGGGCAGATGCCCAGCTGCCTGGAAAAAATGCCCAGGAAAAAATGCCTGGGAAATCGGGCTGTCAGAAGAACCTTAGCACATAAAAGCAGTTAACTGCGACACAACCATGGGCCGTTTTCTTTGGTTTTCTTGGAGGGGTCAGGGGCTCGCTCGGATGGTCAGCTTGGCCCTCCTCCCCCCTTGCCTTTTCCTACCTGTGGTCCTGCTTCACTGTCCGCACCTGTTCTGCTCTTCTTCACTGCTTCCGCGAGGCAGCTCATCACCGCAACGACCTGGTGCTCTGCTGCTTCCCCGACGCCACCTGCACCTAGCCGCAGACGCTGCTGCTGCCGTCGTGTTTCTAGCATTGCCTGCCGCACCTGTTCTGCCACAGTACCAGCCCGCGGTGGCCAGCCCACAGCCGCTGCCTGCATCCAGCCGCTCACAAGAGCCACACAGGCTTGCTGCAGCTTGCCACCAACACCAGAGACACGCTGCCACAGCCGCTTGGCAATCGCACCCAACCGCTCATGAGAGCCACACGGGCTCATCGCAGCTTGCAGCATACACGCTCCATCTGCTGAGCTGATGCCAACAGAGTGCCCTGGGTTCTGGTGGTAACACTATGCTTGTCTTCTGTTTCTCTCTCTGTCTCTCTTTTTCCCTCTCTGCTCTCTTTTCTATCCCACTTTGGTAAGAACACTTACCCTTCTTTATCAATAAACAGTTCTGAGATAGAATTTTGCTGCATTTGTGCTTCATTTTCATCCAAGAAACCTATCAAAAAGAATCCTCTCCACTCCCCTTTTTACAGCGGGAAGGGATACCTCCATCAATAGAATACTGAGAGCACATCCTTGTACATCGAGTCCACTCAAGAGACTGACTTCAAGACACTAAAGCTCAGGAAAACAGACCTATTTAACTTTGCTGTTTATCTTTGTTTTAAATGCACTTACTTCTTCTCTTTCCTCCTTTCCCAAACCAAACAGCATTCATTTAATTGACTCTCCACAGTCCAAACTACAGTAAAGAAAGACAGGCTTCAGCATCTGGAGTACAAAAGAGGAAAATGGGGTTTGCCACAGCTGAATTCAACCTTAACTTTGTCCTTAGACAATAAGAGGGACAGATATCAACAAAACAGTTCTTCCTTTCACTAACCTGCCATATATTTGGCCTCTGCCTTCCCCTTTCCTCTGGTTACCTGCTCTATAATCACCCCATTCCTGGTGAACAAGGGTTCATTCCCCCTCACTAACTCTCCCTCTGGAGGCATGATAATAATAAACTGGGTGAAAAACATGGACAGTATCTTTAAGACAGATGAAGTCCTCTAAGTGAATCCTGCATTAGTGAAAGTTTTCCTCTTCTTTTTTCTTCATATTCTAAGCATTAAACAACAGCCTCTGAAGGAAATCTCCACAACCTATTGTTTGTGTGTTGTGTGGACTAAGAACAGCATCAAATTACAAGCATACTTGAAGTAAAAAGAAGCTTTTCTGTCTCTCATTAATTTAATTTATGTGGTAGACAAGACATCTTGTTCACTCTTGCTCAACAGAAGGCACTTTGGGGAGGGTTCAGCTAACAGCAAGGTAAAAATTAAGTCCTGTAACCAGAGAACAAGTTGTATGGCTGGCATGTGCTTACTTCGTGTGTGAAGCAGTGATTGGTTAAAGAGACGCATGGACATCATATGATCAGAGGGCTGATTGGGTAAAGAGATGAATGAACAGGGACACTGCAGTGGCAGGCAGCCAATGCGTGCTTGTTTGGGTTAAGTTTAGAACACAAAAGTGTTCGGTTTGTTGCAATAAATGATCTTCTTCAGAGAAAGCAAAGAGGTCTGTGTGTCTTTGTTCCCTATTGCTATGAATGGCGCCCGAACAGAGACGTTTCACAGGCGGTGAAAGACGTGGACCGCATCAGTAGCAACTTCCATTGAGTCAGGAATTGGTTCTTTCTTGGGGTCGACCAAGAAAGTTTGGTAAAGGAACCCAAACACATGCCCATCACCTATCAGGTGAGCAGTGGAAGAATTATGGGAAGAAAAGTAACCCTGGAACAAAGATGGAGCCTAGAACTGGTACGGTGGCTGCCGCATCAGCAAAATATGGACATCTCCGATGCTAAGCTTAATACCTTGCTGGACTGGGTGTCCACACGTGTAAAAGATTTCCCTTCTAGTGGGACTTTTCGATTGGAATCCTGGCAGGCAGTAAGACAGAAACTATTTAATATTGCTAGGAACGGCGATGCCGATACTTGTAGGCGCATCGCCATGTGGGGGACTATTATGGCAACTCTTAAAGAAATCCATGCAGAGATCCACCATTTCTCGACTTTAGAGACTGATTCCACTAAACCCTCAGGTCTGCTCTCACCCACTTCCAGCACACCGAATGAACTCTTAGCACCAACTTTGCAACCCTCCAATACTCACCCTCCACTATTTTGCAGTGAAATGTTTGCTCCTTGGGTCAGGGCTGCTTCAGCAGTGCTGCGGCTTTTCACGCCTCCCCCTCCTTCCCCATTGGCTGCAGCAGCTGCCTGGGGCACACTGGCAGGGCGCCAGAAACAGCAACTTGTCCCAGCACAGGCAGCTCCTTGGCCCGCGGTGCCAGGGCCGCGCACAGCGGCAGCAGCGGCTGCAGCGTGGGAAACAGCGGCGGCGGGTCCGACCCCACAGGAGCACAACCAAGACCGGCCAGCCCAAGCCATCTGGCAGCAGCTACACCCTTTGTCCTCAATGTGTATCACCCAGCCATAGGAAGCAGCAGAAGGGATGGGCGGGACCAGCGGGGGAGACCGGAATGCTTGCACAGGGCGGGAAAGCCCGGGAAGACCATTCAGCACTTCATAGCTCGATCGTGCATGTTTTTTCAAAATACTCTTTTAATAATGAGTCTGAGTTGCAGATGTTTTGTCCCACTCAAAGAAACTGG
This sequence comes from Cnemophilus loriae, assembly GCA_013397755.1. Taxonomy (NCBI): domain Eukaryota; kingdom Metazoa; phylum Chordata; class Aves; order Passeriformes; family Corvidae; genus Cnemophilus; species Cnemophilus loriae. The sequence goes on from VZTF01000079.1 coordinate 115,908, forward strand.
AAGAACGGCTCTTGCCCTGCTGCCACCCCTGACTCCCAATAACACTGAAGTGAAACCTATGCATCAAGATTTGATAAAGATAAAGGGTAACCCTCTCATCCTGCAGCAACTTCTAATTCAAGGCTTGTTAACAACTTAAACACATATACAATATTTTTCAATGCATCTTGGAAATTACCAGAGATTTAATGACTGTGTATCTTTTGAAATCACTTAGGGAGTTAATTTAATTGTAATGTCCCAAGCCTAGATTTATATACCTTCTATGAAAAAATATTAGCACATTTAGGTATTGTTAAGTGTCCTGCAGGTTATTCGGTTCTTATATGTTTCATTTTGTAAGTGAAGTATTAAATAACCTACAAGAAGTCAGTATATTTGCATACCATTTCACAGTTAAGAAAACTTCTGTCCCATTTTGAACTTTTGGGAAATATTCACTATTTAATTCCTTACTTTAACACTGCTTAGCAGAGTCTAAATTCTTCAAAAGAAATACTCATGTATTGTATGGTTACTAAAACTTGTCATGTAAGATGTATACTGCCTTTTCAATAACTTTAATTTAAAGTATGATTAGACTGAATACTAATTTTTTGCTTACTTATAATGATGTTAAATGCTACCATAAAATTAGAAGATTGTATACCTAAAAAGATATTTGCAAACTTGATACTCTCAAAGCATCGCTTACCATTAAGTAGATGATTCATATTCGCAAGATACTATTCAACATCTTAATTTACTCAACGTAAGTTGCAAGTGATCCCTTAAAGAATTCAATAAATCCCTCCTTAGAAATATTTAGAGTGAATATTAACTGACCAAAATGTAAACCACAACAATTAACTTAAAAGTCTAAAGCCCATGCTAGGTTTAGCCACTCATCATTCAAAGCTTTTGTTTGCTCACTTAAAAGCAGGTCCTGACTTCCCCATGACCATTGTATTAATTCACAAGTCTGCACTGCAAAAGCAAACAAAATTATGCCAGCTTTACCAGTTAGCTTACTTTTTATTTAAATGCGAACATTTCTCGATGAAAAGACATCTGACAGCATTTCAAACCAATACAACTATTCAGTAATTCAAGTGTAATTATTCTTCCTTACCACTTAAAAATTGAAATTAGATCTGATATCAAAACAGTTTAAATACAGTGATGGACCACAAATAGAATAAATGGTAGCACACTCCTTTAAAATCAGCTGAACCCATGCAATCTTATGCACCCACTGACCTAAAAGAGTTACATATGCAAATATTATATAATTAATTCCTTGATGTTTTGTCCCTAAATATGTATATCTCATTAGCTTTATTACTCCAAACTCAAGTCCATTATACTGGCAAAGAATTTTCATTTGTGTTTGCCATAAGCGATTCTCAAAACTAAATTCACAACGTATTTGCCACACCTTTATAAACTTTCCAATACATCCTGCAATTGCTGCCATTTCATTTATAAATCAGTCATTCACTTGCATATTGTTCATTGATGCTTAACTATGATATGACAAATTATTGTTAGCTGTCTTGTAATGATAGAGTCAAAATGAATTAAATTCTGTTATATCTGAAACTTTTAAAGGGGCACTCTCAACTTTGAATCTAATCATTAGGAAAAAAATTAACGCAGACCTCTCTGGCTGTTACCCTTAACTTCCACTGACTTTAGTCCTCCAGCAATTAATACTTTCTCCCTGCTGCTATGCAAGTTGCTCACACCTAAAGATACTGGTGCCTACAGAGGGCCTGTACTTAAAGCAGCCATGTACACAAATTGAACCAAAAATTTGCTTTTGCCAAAGCTTAATCAATACATTTGTTTTCAAAACAAAATGATTTAACTTATAGTTGAGAACGTCCCTTTCAAATATCATAGACTGGAAATTATAATTTGCGTTTGTCTGTATACCAAACCACTGTCTCCTAACAACATTCAAATGTTTTCATACGTTGACAGATTTTGTAACAATTTTTTTTACTCTTTACCTTCAAACAAACTATTGTAAAAATGATATTTACTTGCCTTTAACACTAACAAACTCTTGTGTGCTGTACAAATTAAAACATGCAATGAAAGCAGTCATTACATGGCAAAAAAATCATTAATAAAAATATGCAATAATTCAAACAGGTGACAAAATATCATGATGCAATAACTCAAACAAGTAGTTCCACTCAACAAGTTAACTTCATGCAGTAGTGTTAATTTTAAAGATTTTTACACAAGAAGCAACTAATATGATTAGTAATTCTGAATATGTTGTTTATATCATACCATAAATCCATAGAATTTTTATAAAGAGATTTAGCCATAAAATATTATTTAATGTTACTTATATGCATTCCTTTGGTTGCTCGCAAGTTGTTCATGTTAAAAAACTTTCTCAACAGATATTAATAGAAGTTTATTCTTAAAATATGTTATAGAAACCCCTCCAGTCAGGGTCTTGGCTCTGGCCAAGCCCTGGCCGTAGCTAGTTAGAGAAATATACCATCAAACCCAAGTGTTTCTGCACTAAAAGTGTAATCAAGTCACTTTAACTTGCCGATTTGGTCTTATAAAAGCTAGACCCCCTTTCAAAATAAACTTGGAAGCCTTGCCTGGGAAAAGCTCTCCAAATCTTTGCTGTAAAATGGGACTCCCCAGCCACTGCAGACTTTGAGTGTTAGTAAAATATTCAAGCAATTAATGAGATATTCTGTTTTATTATGTATATCATTTTACTGTTCATAGTAAGAGAAACATATGTTATCAAAAAGCAAAAAAAGGGGGAATATGGCTTCTCAAGAACACTTAGATAACACTGAGTTTTTTGGGTGCAGATCATTGGTTTCAATCCCCAACAGAGCAATGCTGCTGTAACGATTTGCGTGCGCAGAGCTGATTTCCAAACGTTTTGTGTGGGGATCCACAATTGAGTGTGCAATGGCAAGGCCCAGCTGATTTATTAACCTAGGAGAGAAGATATGTGTGTGTTCTATTGCAAACAAGTCCAAAGTGGTTACCTGCTCATCTGGACAAACATTGATCGCCTCCGAGGAGATCAAGCCCAATAAGATAAAAAATGACCTAATCACCATCCAGCCCTCGTGGCCAAGGCAAGAGCAAAGGTAGGGCTGCCAAGAACATGGCTATGCCTGGAAGCTTATGGAAGCGGTCTGGCAGCAAAGGCCTTGTGTCCCACTGCACCCACCATCACGTTATCGTTCATGCTTTCAGAAAAATATTCAATAGTGTCAAAGTCAGCATTTCCAGCTAATGGACTCCCTCCTACCTAAACAGCACAGCCCTCGAGCTCTGGCCATAAGGGCTCTGGAACAATATTTCCAAATACAGAAGAAGCAGCTCTCTTGCTGAGGGCACTGGACACCATCTTTTTGTTTTCCTGTGCTGTGGGTCTCTTTGTCAGTGACACAGTTGTCTTTAGTGTGTTTTTTGATTAAAAGAGAAGGGAGAGATGTGGGAGACAAAAAATCTTAGTCGCTCTTGTTCATCAGAAAGCACTCTGGGAAAGGTTCAGCTAACAGAAAGGTAAAAACCAAGGCTTGTAACCAGAGAACAAGTTGTATGGCTGGCATGTGCTTACTTCGTGTGTGAAGCAGTGATTGGTTAAAGAGACGCATGGACATCATATGATCAGAGGGCTGATTGGGTAAAGGGATGTATAAACAGCAACACTGCAGTGGCAGGCAGCCAATGCGTGCTTGTTTGGGTTAAATTTAAAACATAAAAAAGTTTGGTTTGTTTATTGTAACAATCTTCTTCAGAGAAATCAAAGAGGTCCGTGTGTCTTTGTTCCCCATTGCTACGCATTTAGATTACAAAAATACTGTAACATTTGAGACAAGATTCTCTCCACCAGTGATGAACATGCAATCTCTAATGTTTTGCTGCTCCTTTTCTAGTGTCAGGGGAATCAAGAACCAGTCAAACTCACAGACAGATACAAAATGTAGAGATGTACAGAAACCAGCAGATGGAGCCTAACTTGTTTAGGGTTAAGCAATGGCCATGGTAGCCCAAAGAGAGGGATTAGAAGGAGCCCTGGGATTATTCACAGTGTGCAAGTCTTCAGACTGCAGAGTAGAAGCTTGGAAATGTCACGTTATATATAACAAAGTCAGGTTGTCAGATGACACAATTTATTTTATGGCGGTAGCTTGCTTACAAGTTAAAAATTAGCAGGAATATCAGTCTGGAAAGAGTAGTAAAGCAAGCACGTGATGCTGAATAGCTCTATGCTTGCAATCCATTCACAGTCACTTCCCCTTACTTCCAGCTGTGCCAAGGTTACTCCGACTTTGAAAAAAATTAGTCAGACTCTTTGGCATGTTGTATTTAATCCAGGAAGATGTCTCTCTCTGGTGCAGGTGGCTCTTATCACATGCAAAGAAAAGAGCATTTGGTATAACCAAAAGTGGAGTATATTACAAGAGGAATAATTATCGCAAAAATTTCTCTTTCTGGAAACATTGATAAAATTTCTTTTCAGGTTGTGGTCTGATAGATTCCAGGCTTTCTTTTTTCAGCATTTCTGTTTTCACCAGAGAAATCTTGAAGTTAAATAAATATTTACTTTTCAGGTTACAAATTGATTTAGGGTAACTACAGATTACAGAAGTGTTATCTGTAGGCCTAAAAAAAAATATTTGCATCTGTTCTTGGTGGTGAGTTTGGGTTTGGGTTTGGGTTTTGGTTTCGCTTTCCTTTGGATTCTTTGCATGGGCATCCTTAATATTGCCTCTTCTTGACTTACGTAAATATTATCTTAAATATAGGTGGTTTGTGTAGCATTGTGTTATGGTTTTACTCTTCTATTTGGGTTACAATAAATAAAATAATACACAGTCATCCTGAAAAATAAGGATAAAGAGGAGTGTAAAAGTATACACAGGGAAAGAAGAGGCATTGATAGTTAATTAAGGAGAGTGAAAAGGATGGAGTAACAATGAAAGATGATGAAGTCACGAACTGTTCATGGGTAACTGCTATGAAATCTTATAAACACATACATGCTGGAATACAATTAAAATGAGAGGTTACTTTATTCGTCCTAAAATGAAGAGGAGATAGCTTTTTGATGTTTAAAACAAAAAAATTTCAAGCTTCTTTCTGAAACTTTAAAATATTTCCCGGAAATGTGGCCCTGCCTTGGGAGAGCCAATGGAGCAAGAGGACTGCAGTGCCCTCCCATGGCTGCAAGCGCCCACTCACTGCTGGCTTGTGGCCGGGGAAGACCTTTCTGCTGCGTTTCTGCCCTGCAATAGCAGATGACAGATGGTAAACTAACCCTGCAAAAACCATGTGCTCTCTTCTAAACACACATGTTGGACAGAGTTGCTAATAACTAATAACTAATTAGAATGGTTAATTAATATTTTATATAACTAAACATAATTAACTGATTAATAACTACTATGTATTTTTATTCGCTCCGGGATTAGGCCAGTGCATCAGCACCTGATGGATGTTCATACAAAATTTGATGCTGTTCTGAGCAACAGAAAACACTGCCACAGCTTCAGTCAGCAAGAGGGTGCTGGCTGCACAAACAGGACACACGTAACAAGGAGTACTAGAGCATGCTGCAGCGGTGTCCAGAAAAATGGTTACACAAAGCTTCAGTTTGGAGGATCAAGCACACATTCACACATTTCACTTTTTACAGACTTCATAATAAAAATCACTAAGCACAGGTGTGGAGTCATGCAGAAAACATAGAAAAGGCTTTTGGCTATCTGTGTCAGGATGTACTGTGCTAATTTCATTTGCACATTTCAGTCTTCAGAGATGTAGGGAGGAAGATGAAACATTTAATCCCAAGGCCTTCTATTTCAATAAGCAGTTCTTCTTTCCAATGTGAAACTTCACTTGCCTACTTAATCCGTTCATTTCCCATGGAAATATTCTATATCCTTCTTCTTTTCTATGTGTTTTAATCTTTCACATATGCAAAATAACCACATTGCTTTTTTTGCCTTTGCTCAACTGAGGCAAACATTACTGTATACTTCTGACTCTGCAAGTAAGAAGGTACACAATTGAACCTAAATCCTGTGATGGTCCTAAGTGCCCAAGACTATTTGCTACATTTCAGCAAAATTATTTATACTCATTTTCTAGTGAGTCCCTACTCAAGACTTTTTCAAGGAAGCAAAAAGTAAAGTTCCTAATACATCACTTTGAAACAAGAGGACTGAGTAACACCTGCACTTATGGATGGACATTTAAACATGGGAAAAGTGCATGCATGTGAAAAATTCTTCATTTCTCCCCTCAAAGACAATTAGCAGTGGTTTTTCCCCACAAGTATTCAGGATTAACACAACTGAATTCAAAGCGATACTTCCCTCTTCTCCACTGGAAGACAAGCCCATAGCTTTCAGTGCTGCTAGATAAGAAATCAGAAGCCAAAGAAACATATTTAGATCCTTTAAATCACATTGAATAAGAGTAACTCAGGTTTATATTCTCGGTTATGGCAAGTGAAATTTTGGGAGATCATACAAGTGTGACGACTGAGACAGCTTATTAACAGAATTAAGTTTTTTACATAATCACAATTTTTTTTTTTTTTATCTCCATTCTAAAGTGCTGTGCTCAGAGACCTTTCCTATACTTATATTTACACCCTCACATTTTGGCAAGATCTCTAAAATGCTATTAGAGTTCATTCTTTAGTGATATACAAAGCAAAACACAAACCAAACACTGTTACAGTCTTTACACATGGGTGAAGAAAAAAAAGTAGAAGTGTCAAGCTAAATTATTTTGACATAAATAGTTTCTCTTCTCCACCAAGGAAATTTGCTGACCTACAGTTCCATCCTGATCCTATAAGAATACCAAGTTATTTCTAAGAATGTCACATCTTTTACACTTTAAAAAAATCCAGCTCTGATACAGTAAGTAGAAATTATTTTGCCATATTTGAGCCAGTTAAAAGCTGGCCTTCAAGTTTAAACTGTCTGAGCTCCCTCTGTAGTCCGCAAACAGCAGTAGCCAATTATAAAATGGGTTGAATACATTATCTTCTGGAATACTTAAGTAGGAAGCCTAGATGCATAACTTCTGGATAAACACCAATTTAAGCCAATACACACATATTACAGAAATTTATGCAGCTTGTGGTAAGTGATCTCTTCTTGGGTTTTCATCTTTTGCTCCATCTCTCTAGCTCTTCCTCATCTCATCTTTAATTTCCTCCCCTATTTTAGTTTCACTTCTCTGCCACTTTTCTTTGCAGCTCTTGCCTTCATATCCAACTTTTGGTTCTTCCTCTTCAAGATGTCCTTTGCTCTCTGCCTTCCTCTTTGAATCGCCACATACAAACATTCCTCCTACTTCTGAGTCCTCACTACTCTACCTTCTCTCTTTATTACTCTCTGCCAGTCACTGAAGGTTTAAAGTCAAGAGAGTAATCAAGAAGAAGTTTTGTTACACACAGGGGTAGGAAGAAAACAGAGGGAACAGTAATATCTGCTAAAGATCAGTTTCTCCTTCTGTTAAGAGCTGAAAAGAGAATCAGGACTGAGCCTGCTTGCTCAGCTACCAATCAGTACTTTAATCAGTAAAATATCTTGCTTGACAAAAGGGTGATTCTTAATGAAATGTAATAAGGGTATAATTTAAAAAGGTATGGGGCTTCGGATGTGTTAAGTTTGTTCTCCAGTGCCTGATGACAAAAGACATCAGCAAACATAAAACATCAGCTTCTCTGGCATCTTTAGATATATAAAACTTGTTTATATAAATTTAGCATGTCTGGGTGGGCCAGCAACCAAAGTTGTGCCTTTCAGAAGGGCACCAGATAACACCAGATCTGCTTGCAGGCTGTTCAGGAAGTCAGAAATAAAATACCCTTCCTGTAGTAAATCACAGAGTACAGTTACAAGTGAAAAAGAAGGAAATTATTAACATGGTTTTTTACAAAAAATTCAAGTCTGCTGGAACAGGATGTAATTTTAAAGACAGAAAAGGTTATAATAAAAATGAGTTAGAAACAGAACAACTTATTTATTCCTCCTGGTTTATGAATACATTGTGAGTTTTGTTCTCCTTCCCTCTCTTAATACAGGAACAGGAAACCTTTTCATAAATGATCACAGTTTCAGTGAAATTTTTCTCATTATTCCAAAATCAGTTTCACAGGGATATCTTTTAACTTCCCATAGCAACTCATTTGTACATCACAACCAGATATCCCATAACAACAATGGGTGCATTGCAAGGGAGGGGAGAAAGGCTGAACAGTAGGAAGAAGGCACCAATGGGACTCGTTTTCCTTTGTTCTTCACTGACCAAACAGTCATGGCCGTGTATTAGAGGTAATTAAAACTCCAGAAGACCTTCATATTTGTTTGTATGGTTATTTCCCTTCACCTACCATTTCCATAGGGTTTGGTTAGAGCAGACTGCATCCCCCAAATGCTGGGAAAACAGTACAGTCTTCAGTGGCCCTATATAAGCGTAACTCTGCTGTTCGCTTTTCTTCTTTTGATACTTTGTCTTAATTATGATGTCTTAATCATGAGCTGAAATGTTGGAAAACATATTCTTCTTAGGATTTGCTTGCTTTCATCCACTTGTTAGGAGCAGGTCTTTCTCAGAATTAATTTCTGTTTTCACCTGGTGCTTTCTGGTACCAGGTGCTTCTAGATGGATGGTCATGGAATTGGCTCTTAACTCACCAACTCCCTGCTACATCTATCTGGAATCTAAGGGAGAAATGGGAGAAAATACATAAAAAATACAATTTCTGCATCATGTAGTAAGAGGCCACAGCATATATAAAAGTGTCCCAGATGCAAGTGTGCATGGCATTTCCAAATAGCGCTATGTGGCCATATTTGGTTGTGGGGCTTCCCGCTTTGGCCCTAGTGCTGGACCCATGCTGGTCAAAATTGCTGGCTGCTACAAATACCACACCCCTCCGGTTTCACAAGGAAAACATAGCTTTCTCAACCCATACCCCCTTCCTAGCAATGGGAAATTTTCCCTACCAGCAATGCATGTTGCAAATAGATACCACAACTATTGAGGGATATCCAGATCAGTAACAGTGGTAGCAATCAGAAGGGAAAGGACAAATTACAGGGAGGCCTTTCCTAATGAAAGGTCTGGGGTTGAAGCAGAGATGTGCTAAGGAGGAGTCAGGATTTCCTGCCCTCAATCTTTGTACTTGTCTTCTAGATAGTTTTGGCAGAGGCTAAAAAAAAAAAAAAAAAAAAAAAGAATTATCATCTTGAAAATTATTTTTGCACCTTTATAAACACTTATCCTTTCAGATGGTCACAACACTAGGAGAAAGTATGCAACATGCACTGAGGCAGGAAAAGTTAGAGGAGAAAAGCCAGAGTATTTCTTTGCTGACATCGATTATTCAGCTCCCAAGTACAGTGTTTCAAGAATATAAGATAAATACAGTAAACACTAAACTGCTGCACTGAATTTTGTCTTCAATCTGCCTGAAAGCAATACATGATGCTACCTTTTGCAGTTTTTGCAATTGACAGCACCATATCATATAATCTTGAAAGCCTGAACTCTGCTCCTGATTAGTACTGCAACTAAAGCTGTTAGCCTCATGTTGTTTGCACAGAATGAAAATATGTCCCTGTGAACTTACTTTTGGGTGTACTCTGCCAGTTATGTTTGCAACCTATGATTTCTGCTATGTCCTGAGACCTGTATGTATCTGACACTGTAATCACCAACTCTTTCCTCCTCTTGCAAGTTATTCTGATATCTCAGATGTCATCCATTTGGCTCAGAAGAGGCCTCTCTCTCTATAGCAAAGTTTCTTGCTTGCCCCCACTCTGCATGCTGTTCAACTGTGAGAACTAGGTTCACATATATTCCACAGTTGGTGATGTTTTGTCCCAGCTAAAGATTTATAAGCGTGATTGAAAAGAAAAACAAAACAGGTTGTAATCCCGTATGTAGTTCTGTACCTTGTCCTAAAGTCATTTGTTTCTCTTGTGTAGGTCTTTGCATGACATCTTTCCAGTTCATAGAAAGCGGTCAGTCAATGAAAGTCAGAATAAGTGTGCCTCAAAATATAGTCCAGCAACCCATGAGATGGTATTATAATCAATACTTGGAGGTGCTTTTCCAGTCACCAGTCATAATACCATGGCCGGGAAGCAGTTACACTGGGTACAATATTTTTTTCTTAATCCCCCCAGTCTCTGAGTGCCTTTGAGGAATGTACAGCACGACTTCAGCCAAAGCGAGAAAGCACTCTCTTAGGCAAAATAGTCATGTACAAATTTCTCACCCGTGTAAGCAAAAACTGTACCCCAGAGTAATTCCAGAAATGATATGGACAGTACCCAGTACCAGATCTATTTGATATAGCCACTGCTAAGAATGGATATACTGCAAAAACCGTGAAGGAAGCACACAGTAAGTTCAGCCCTCTTCAGCTGTAAAGCAGCCTTTTAGCAAGACTCTTTGGGAGCATGTATGTCAACATCCTAGCTCCTTAAGCTATATACTTGAAGTTTGAAAATTATTTGAAAAGTCTCCCCTAAAGAGTAGGCTATAAGCCAAGCAAGATGGACAGAAAAAGTAGTAACTGATGTGGCAAGTAGCATTTTAATCTGCACATCACACACATAGATAAAGGTTTTCTTACCTGGTAGGACCAGAAGATGGATAGATGGATTTCAAAATTATTGGTATTATCAAAAATAGCAGCAAGAACAACTTATCATGTAAAATATATTTAGATTTCTGAACCATTATGTCCTCAACACCGAAACACAGAGAAAGAGTCAGAGTAGCATTTTTCTGTAGTTTCATTTAAGAATAAGAAGTCTAACATCCTGATGCTGGATGTTGATGCTGAGATTTTTGATTTATAAGTCTGATATTCTGGTGTATAGATATTATACACCACACTATTTGGAATATAGTCTAGAAAACAAAAAGCTAAGCTAAAACTAGTTCACATGTAAGGAAACATATGAGCTCAGTGTAAAGGTCTTCCTTCAGCACTGAGTGATACATCCCTTTTTTGTCACTATCAAAAGCTACAATCACTACTGCTGCATTAGTCAGTCAATCTCTGCCTTTTTTCATGCAACGAACTGAGAAAGCAGAAAAAAAGACCACAGTAAGGGGCAAAATCAGGTCCATCTAAAGAGTCTATTATTCTTGAATTGTCCTTTACTGAAGACTGTAAACATTTCTGCACCTTGTACACTCTATTAGCTCAATATATAGTCTAAAAGAAAGAGCATACATGAAAAATATCTTACACAGAGCAGACAAAAGTAATATGGAGGGTAAAAATGCAGAGACTTTAAAAAGTATTAGAATTATTTATATATTGAATATCTTTTCATATTGGTTTTTATGTTTTCTTTTTAAAATGTAGCTTACATCAAATCATCCCTCGCCAAATAAGAAAACAGTATTACCCTTCAAATAAGAAAATAGTATGAATATTTGGATTAACTGAGATTTAACTATAAATTCCTCTGCATTCCAGAATCTAACTATTCTCTTAGCTAAAAAGACAGTATAAGGGGTGGAATAGGGCAAGAAACCACCATATACAATAATTTCTACACTTTACTTTATATACTAGGGACAGTCAGGGGAAATGATCCACAGCTCAATGCTTGCAAGGTTTTTTTAAAATCTACAAGTACTTTCAGAAGAATGCTTTCAACACAGTGTGGTTTTCACAGAGTTTAAAGCCTCAGTTATGAAGGTAATTAGAAGTGTAGGTCTTCCGAGTGACACCAGTAATATTCTTCAACTTTCAATTTTTAGGATTTCTTGGTAAGGTTTCCTCTCTAATCCTGGCTCCCAGTTTCTATATAGTGGCCCAAACTGCCAACAGGATTTTAGAGGAGGAATGTCTTGTGGCAAATTTTTTTCTGACTTACTATAGGAAGAGCAAAATGTGATTCTCCACCCACCATTAGCCAAAAATGTAGGTTCAGAGAATTTTCAAGAATCCATCAGCCAGCAGTCCATTCATCTGTGTCAAATCCCTGTGAACTAATGCGTATTCAAGTGTGTATCTCAGCTTCATACCACAAACTCCCAAGTTAAATCTTTCTTCTCAGTAAGCACGGACTGAAAATGCACTTTTCATACTTGTCCTGTCAGTGTTTGACAGGTATAAGCCAGGTTTCAGTTTGCAGTCAGATCTGAGAGACAAAAGCATTGAAGACAATAATTCAATTAATTAGATCTTCAGCTTTAAAAAGTTACGGTGTAAATGATCAAAACACTGAAGATAGGACTGAAATGCAACTGCAGTATTAACAAGGATTCTTGTTATTTGTTTATTCTGTGCTTTTAATTTTTGTAACAAAGTGTAATACGTAAAATTCTACAGTATGTAGAAGCAACACAAGATACGGATATTTATAAGAAAACTGTTAAATTCATAGTATGGATAACAGCCACCACTTTCGAGTGTGTCCTGGTTTGGGACAAATTTGGAAGGAAAGTTCCAGAGGAGGTCTCCCCTAAAGAGCCGAATTCTAGCAGCCCCTCCCTCACTCTCAGTTCAAGAGTAAATCTCCTCAGAGGAAAGTGGGAAAAACTGCTTATTTAACAAGTAAAGTATTCACAAGCATGGAAAATGAATAATAGGAAACAATAAACCTCTCTTGCTCTGAAGAGATGGTAAAATCAGAGAAAAGACTCCTTCTGTGGCTCAGAGTCCTTCCGTGGGTGTGTCCCAGCTCTCACTCTCTCCGGAGTTCAGGGTCCGGTGTCCAGGCTGCAGGGCAGCTCGGGCCCCGGTGGGCCACACAGCGTGGGCTCCCCTGGGTTTACCCGGGTCCTTCAGTCCAGAACAGGGCAGAGCTGAACAGCACAGTCCAAGAAACCCTTTCCTAAGCTAACTAGAGATAAAAAAAACTTAAAAGCAAGAAGAAACAAAAACTCCCTGATCCGTGCGGCTGCACAGTCCAGCGAGAGGAATTCCGGGGGCAGAAGTGAGGTTTTTCTTCAAAACAAACTGCGCGCCGCCGCTTTTCTCCGCTTCTCCTTCCCTTGCTCCCGGATGTAGTTTAAAGGCACGGGGCCCATTCGTGGGCAAAAGAACAGATGATGGGGATATCGGACCATACAGTCACCCCAGGACATTCCACCCCTTATCCCCATCATCAGTTTAATACCCAAACTAATGCATATTCTAACTCTACACACACACATTTATACATACATGTATATATGTATACAATATACAGCTAAACACAGATAGTAGCAGTGACATTCAGCAAACAGTGATATTTACACATGGTTCTCACCCAACAATCAGATGTCCTTGAGGTACGCAACGTGTCTCCCCATTTTTCAGCATTATCCACGACGTGCAACCTGGTACCTGAGCAAAGACAGCCCCACGGATGGGTTTGTCTGTACTCGAGGCAGAATCAACCCAAACAGTTTTCCCTAACAAACCTCTTACATGCACCACTGGGACTTTGTCTCCATCTACTGTATGCAGGGGCTGGGCCTGCTCAGCTGATGGAACTGTGCGTGTTAACTAACCATGTGCCCTTTGCTAGATGCTGCTCCCAATTTTCGGGAGTTCCCCCACCCAATGCTTTCAAGGTGGTTTTTAACAGTCCATTGTACCTCTCCACTTTGCCTGCAGCTGGTGCATGGTAAGGAATATGGTACACCCACTCAATGCCATGTTCACTAGCCCAGGTGTTGATAAAGCTATTCTTGAAATGAGTCCCGTTGCCTGACTCAGTCCTCTCGGGGGTACCATGCCTCCAAAGGACCTGCTTTTCAAGGCCCAGGGTGGTGTTCCGGGCAGTAGCGTGAGGCACTGGGTAGGTCTCCAACCATCCAGTGGTGGCTTCTACCACTGTGAGCACATAGGGCTTACCTTGACGTGTCTGGAGCAGTGTGATGTAATCAATCTGCCAGCTCTCCCCATACTTGTATTTAGACCACTGCCCACCGTACCATAGGGGCTTCACCAGCTTGGCCTGCTTAATAGCAGCACATGTCTCACAGTCATGGATAACCTGAGAAATACTGTCCTTGGTTAAACCCACCCCTTGATCTCGTGCCCGCTTATAGATGGCATCTCTACCCTGATGGCCTGAGGCATCATGAGCCCGTCGAGCTAGGAACAACTCTCCCTTGGGTAGCTGATCTAAGTCTATCTTTGACACCTCTATTTTTGCAGCCTGATCTACCTGCTCATTGTTTCAGTGTTCCTCATTAGCCCTACTCTTGGGGACATGGGCATCTACATGGCAGACTTTCACAGATAGCTTCTCTACTCAGGCAGCGATGTCTTTCCACTCTTCAGCAGCCCAAATTGGTTTTCCCCTATGCTGCCAATTGAACTTCTACTTTTCCAGCCATCCCCACAGAGCGTTGGCTACCATCCATGAATCATTGTAGAGGTAGAGTTTTGGCCACTTCTCTCTTTCAGCAATGTCCAGGGCCAGTTGAACGGCTTTGAGTTCAGCAAGTTGACTTGATCCGCTTTCTCCTTCAGTAGCTTCTGCGACCTGTCATGTGGGTCTCCACACAGCTGCTTTCCACTTTAGGTTCATCCCTACTACAAGAACCATCAGTAAAAAGAGCACAGAGTGTTTCTTCTGCTGGCATTTGGTTGTACAGTGGAGCTTCTTCAGCACGTGTCACTTGTTCTTGTTCCTCTTCATCAGTGAGACCAAAATTTTCACCTTCGGGCCAATTGGTAATTATCTCCAAAATCCCAGGGCGATTCAGTTTTCCAATACGGGCACGCTGTGTGATGAGGGCAATCCACTTGCTCCATGTGGCATTGGTGGCGTGGTGGGTAGAGGGAACCTTCGCTTTGAACATCCCCCCCAGCACTGGTAGTCAGGGCACCAGGAGGAGCTGTGCTTCAGTGCCTATTACCTCTAAGGCAGCTTGGATTCCTTCAGAGGCTGCTAGGATTTCCTTCTCTGTTGGAGTGTAGTTGGCTTCAGAACCTCTGTAGCTTCAGCTCCAAAATCCTAGTGTTCAGCCTCTAGTCTTACCAGGCACCTTCTGCCAAAGGCTCCAGGACAGACCATGACTCCTGGCTGCAGAGTAGAGCACATTCTTCACATCTGGTCCTGTCCTGGAGCCTTTGGCAGAAGGTGCCTGGTGAGACTAGAGGCCAACCACTAGGATTTTGCACAAATCTGTAGCAAGGTTCATCATTCTCATCCTTTTTGTCTCTTTCTCACCATGTTTCAGCAAAAAGTTATGATTAAAATTTTAAATCTTTTGGGAAAAGCCTTTGAAGCTAACTGCCTGAGCGGGAAATAGAAAGAGTTTAAAATTATTTAAACTGAAAGTTCTCTAATGAGTTTCACACAAATAATTTTTCCATCTAATGCCCTCCAACATTGCTGAAACCTGTCCAGGTTTGTTAACTTTGCTAACTTCAATATGGCTGCAAAACCCAAGAAGCAGCAATCATTGCCAGAATGTCAGTCAGAGCTGCCTAAGGCTCAGCTTCCACACTTCTACAAAAGCCTCTGTCTTTCAAGATAGGGGCCACGCACAATGAAACCAAGCACTTGATTCTGGTCAATTAGTTCTATGTTTTAATGAATATTTAGCATCAGTGTCCTTTCATGATGAATTGCAAGGGAGGAGTAACACAACTACGGCAAATATCCTTCTGCTTTCAGTATTCTGCCATTTCTCTTTTTATGGCTGTTCAGAGCATTCATTGATCCCAGTTGATACCTTAAAACCATGCTCCTTTTTCTGCAGGGAAAACGGCAAAGCGTCATGGTTTGGTGACACAGAGGATACCCCATCGCTCTTGGAGGATTCTGTCAGTGTTGCTTTTGTCTAGACTCTTACATCTTAAGTCTTGTTAGATATGTGAATGCATTCCTAAATAGGAATTCTTTGCAAGTGAGGGCTGAGGAAAGAAAAGCCACCCCCATACTAGGTCTGACATGATTCCAACAGGGAGGAACACTACAACTTTTGCCTTCAGATCACTGGCTTTAAAATACCGTAACACCTAGAAACCCTAAAATCCTACAAGGTTTGTTCAGTTTGAGCCAACACATTCTCTTCCCAAGTGGGGACTCACTTCATGCAACTAAAGCTATCCAAAGCCATTGGGAAATAAGTTAGGACAGACTCAGTGAGAAGTTACAGGTCAAATGTCACATAAGCAGATAACAGATTATACACTTTTGTGTCAAAGTAACTGCAAATCTCAGCTCCCTTCTGCATAAGAAAGTTACAACCAGGAAATCTCAGGGCAACAGGTTATCCACCAAACTTCCCTCTGTATTACTTCAGCCCCCCTCAAGTTACTATTGCTGCTGGTGTCATGGCACTGAAAGAGCTGAGTGAAGTAGTATACTCTAAATCATTTTTACATTAATGTAGTTCTTCTTACAGTGCCAATCAAAAACACTCATGCACAAAGTAGCACTTTCCCCTGCTGAAGCACAAAGGCAAGAAAAAACTGCTTCAAATACCTTAAAGACAGGATAAAAATACAACCCTTTGTTTAACTGCCCAGCAAAATTACAGCTGTATGAAATACAGGTCGAAATCCCCAGGTTGAGCCCACTCATCTTCTGTATGACCTTTTTCTCTCACATATGCATACTGGCACACACCCCCACCATATCTAGGTCCTGGTACCACTGTGTACACGCTTAAATCGATGCCCTTGGACCACTGCATTCAAGATCACAACATGATCAGCTTGTTGTTGAAATGCCATACTGAATACCCGCATGCACTGAAAACTCATGAACTGATATTGCAGTAAATCTACACAGAACATTCTCAAATTTTATGAGGAGCCTTCAAGGACAAAGACCCAAATGGTTTTAATTTTCCTCTAAGTGATAGCCACAGTTAATACCAGATTTGGCAGGGAGCAGGCATTACATGCCCATTGGGCTTATACAGACATGAAAAAGAGTTTCTGTTTGACATTTGCTTTAAAACCATAATGAAAAGTTTTTGCTCTTTCCAGGCCAAAACTCTCATTAATTTCTGAGAGCCTATTACTTTAAAAAAGTATTCGTTGGCTCTGATTGCTTGGATAACTGACAAAGAAAAGCATTAGGAGCAGGATTTTCATTAGTGTTGACAGAGAATTGAGAGCAACAGAAACGAGATGCTGAACAGCACATTATTTGTCCCCCTTACGATTGTTTTTTATAGATAAAGTGGCTTATGACATCAAGCTCTGATTCATACTGGCAGCTTTTCATTAACAGAAAGGAAACAATATGTAATATTTCCACATATTGCCGTGGTTCACTCCTCTTGTTTTATCCCTGAATGTCACATACAACTATCTGTGTGGTGCCCTGGTGGAATAGTCAAACCATATGACAAGTACTGGTAACAGTGAAGATCCGTAAACAGCAGTCCATTTTTTCATCTGTTGTGTTCCACATTCCTGCCAG
The DNA here is from genome assembly GCA_013397755.1 of Cnemophilus loriae. NCBI lineage: Eukaryota > Metazoa > Chordata > Aves > Passeriformes > Corvidae > Cnemophilus > Cnemophilus loriae. Next base: position 133,325 of record VZTF01000079.1, read on the forward strand.
ACATGGAATAGAGGGCTAATACCTCCACAGTGCTAGATACATTTGAGGCAGGTTAGAGCTGAGAAGATTTGTAGATGTAAATCTTCTCAGGGCAGAACATACCAAAGAGCCAAAGCCAACTAGCTGTGAGAACTGGAATTATCACTTTAATACATTGCTATTAATTGTCCCACAGTCAGTCATGATCCACCTTCATCTCAAAATCCATATGGTAACCAAAAAGATACATCTTGCTCTATATGTGACAGCTCCCGAAAAAATTACTGACTTCAGTCCATGTGTAAGGCAGCATATCTAACAGCATGGTTGAACTCTTAAATACCATGACTTAAGGAAAGGAGCAGCTCTGTGTTATGCTCTAGATCCACCATCATCATGATTTCATGCTTAATGCTGCATTATTTAGAATTTATACACCATCAGTTTAATCATGTGTTAAAATACATTCTGGGGTTCACAAGTAACTTGAGATATGAATAACAAACAGTGTGAATACATTCATACATGTACTCTCACATATAGATTATGTACTGCATTTCGTGAAAACATTCATTAATTTTTTTCAAAACAAACTCTTGCTACTGAAACTGCTCATATTCATACACAGGCAGTAAAGGTACAATGAAGATTACTATTGTAACCTAAGTGCCTAAGAAGTAACAGAGAAATTGTAGCTTTGGTGACTTTGAAAGGGATTTAGGACATAAGTACCTTTTCTTCAAGACCGCAGTGTTAAAAAGGGGTTTAGAAAACAGAAAGTTATCTCAACATCAATTTTATATAATCATCTCTCTATATATTACCAGCTGACTGAATTTGGAATCCAGAAAAGTGGGGTCAAGTAAGTATTAACCCTTCCTCAGAAGGGGGATCTATGACCAGCTGTATGAGGGTCAATAAGAAGATCTACAAACCAAGTACAGCAGCGTGACAAATACATGGATTAACAGCAGCTTTCTCAGGGAGCAAGTCATGCTCAAAGCTGGTCATCACACAGGATTTGGCAATGAACTCTGCTTTCAAAAGCCAGTTCAGACATACCAGACAACCACGTCCTGATCATCATGATTCAAGCTGTTCATCCTCGTCATAGCAAACTCCTGAGGTCTGAAGGAGTCCTTACAAGAAAATGTACTTGTTGGATAAGAGTAAGTAGAAATCTCAAAGACTTTGAGATAAACTTCCCTTTCTCCTATCACCCTAAAGACTTTGCTTAGTTTTATGCATATGCTAGGAAATGAAACAGGCCAAGAATGAATGAGACTGCCTATTCACTTCAGTTAACTTATTTTAGTTAGCTCTGGCTTTATCCAGTTTTTTTTCTCCCCAGATTTTAAACAGCTCTGATAAACCATAGTGGCAGTTGACTCTCTAAAACATTTCACATCTACATTATTTGGGATAACTGAAGAAAGGAAGACCCACAAGGAACAGGTATTTTGCTTTATTTGCAAAGAACTCAAAAAAAAAAAAAAGGCAAAAAAACCCAAAACAAAACCAAAAAAACAAACAAACAAACAAAAAACAACAAAAAAAACCACCACCAGGAATCCTTTAGTGCAGAAAGCAATATTGACTGATAGCTAAAGCACAGATAAAGTGAACTCATAAGGTCTGTTACAGGCAGTGCTAGCAAAATCATGTGATCTATGTATACATATTGGGGGAAAAAGAAGGGCAGTGGGCAAGAAGGCTGGTGAGCCTATCTGAGAGGGCACAACAAAGCAAACGGAAATATCAAGTAGGTGTTTCTTTGGAGGAAGAGAGAGCATAATGATAAGTGCTGTTATGTTTGGGTAGAAAGGAGAAATTTATCATGAGCAGCACCATACATATGTCGCTAGGGGATTAAACACTCCTAAACTGAATTCATCTTAAGTTATCTTTAAAATTAATTTTTGGTTTCTAGAGATGTCAGGATCACATGAGCCTGTGTTTTATTGTATAGGAACAGGCTTAAGAAATCGTTTAATATTTAAGTGTTTTGTTGAATTTAGAACCCAGTGCTGCTGGAACTAAGTAAACATCCAACCATGGCAGATTCATGATTACCTTTTACATAAGTAGAGCTGAGTGGAGAAGGAAGGGAAATGCTGTGAACATTTTATTTTTTAATGACAAAAGCCAGGACTGCTCAGGCACCAGTGTTACTCAGTCAGCAGGAACTCTCTCTGCATTTGGAGGCTCTAGGGATTTGCATCAACCTTAAGGTCAGGAGGAAGAACCAGCTGAAATAAAGATGAAATAGGAAAAAGATTCTCATTCCACATATCATAGAACCTCACATGTTTTGAATAACAATTATGATAATTTATTCATTGGTTTGGATGATTAAGCACTGTGTATAGTGATCTATCTGCACCCTGAGCCATTGATTCAAAGAAACAGCTTTATAAAATGGTGGGGTGACCAAAACTAACCTCCTTGCTTTTAAGCAGATAGATTTGAAGAAGGTTGTACATACTTAGATTCAACACATTCATTTCTCGCTCACTGTTCTCCAAGACTTTTATTCTATCAGTTTTCTGCATAACCAAAGACCGTCAAACATTCAGGAAACATTCATATTTAGACTTAAAAATAAAATAAAATAGAACAATGAATTCAACAATAAATCTCTTTATAGAGTAATACAATTGATTGTACGTTAGTAAAGTCTCTGGGAAAAAAATTCTGGAATTATAAAGCAACAACAATGCTCAAAGTAAACCACAAACTCTAAAACAAAAAAGTGTTGTTTTCTATTGTAAGTTTCATAGGAAAGTTGTTCATCTTACCAAATGTCTCTTGAGAGCAGTAACCCAGCCATTTCGAGAACTTTCTTTTTTCTACTGTTCACTTAATATTCTTCTGGAAGGAAAGTGTTTTAAATCATTCTTCACTTATCAGTTCCTCTAAGAATTTTTTCTTTTTTTCAAGTTTTGAGGCTGCATTTATTTTTCTAGAATAAAATGTTTCCCTCTTTCTGAAAACCACTATAAAACTGGATTATAATGACTGAAAACTATCCAGCCTAGTTTCCACAGGACATATTGTGCTGTCAGACAGAAGGCAGGATACTAAAGATGTATGTAATTCTTTCAAGTAACAGCCATCACATGTTTCATTGTACTTCATCTGTCTGAGAGGACTTGGAAACTTAACAGAAAACAGCTAAAATTGCTTGAGGTTTTAAAAAGCTTTTTTCCCCTCCTTGGTCATTAAAAATATGGTAGACAACTTGCATTTAAGGAACCAGGCATTGGGTTGAAGACCTTGAAAAGAACTCCAGTTACATAATGCTTCATAATCTATATTAGTCTAAGTCTCATTTTTCCCAAGATTCTCATGTACTAAATAACATTAGCAACAGGGACATCATTACATGAATTAACCTGACTGGTTAAATAACAATAATGAAGAGGGAATAAGATAGACAGTCTAAGGCATTTCCCGTCTATGTAAAATAATAAAACTTATGCCACTTTCCTTCAGAATGTATTAATTAGATGAAAGAACACATCTAATGACAAAATGGTGATTGGCCCACAGGATTCATCAACATCTTGAATAGGATATGACTAATAATGGCCCCACTGGCTCAGTCTTCTACAGTTGTCATTTTGGCCTGCAATCTGCAAAGAGGAGTTAGCACAGGCAAAAAGAAATATTATTGAGGATTCTTGCGGTTTTATTCTGACTTTTCTGTTGCAATACACCATACCATGAAATGATGCTAAAGACTTACAAACTTGTAGACATTTTGAGCCAAAGCAGCTATTTTCTTGTTATTCAATCCATAAACTCTCTAATTTTTTTTTTTCCTGGAAGAACTACTCTTCTTCCTATTCTTTCTATATGTACAAATAAGTTATCAGTAGCAGAAGTTAGAATATTCCCGCAAGGAGATTATGGACTGTGTAATATTGGTGACTGTGCTGTGATGTACAGTACTCACATTTGCACATTTTCATACAGTCAGAGATACTAAGTTATAATACCAAAGCCTACAGTACAAGGGAAAACACTACAGAGATACATTTGGACTCTACTTTTCCCCTGCTTTTCACAAGTGATAACTCATTACTTAAAACAGTAATGCGCTTTAGTGGAAAAGCATTACAATGAGGATCAGAAAACCTAAGGTCTTTTATGTATTTGCTAAGCAACTCTGAAAAAGTTACTTTATTTTCTTTACTTTGCACTTCAGTTTTCACTCTGGTTTTTTGCCAATGTAAGACAGCAGGACTGATATGCCTTTTTCTTCTTTCAGCAATACAAAACGCAGGTGTTCATTAACGTAAAATGTTATGAGCTGTAAAAACACCAGACATTGAACTGAAATTATCAGTAATCATATGTGAACAATTTCCTGTCTCCCACAGTTAGCTTGCAAGGGGAAAAAAACCAAAAACATCACAAAAATTGCTCCTCAAGAAAGCCTGATCTCACTAAAGGTTGTTCAGGGAGTTTGACCTCACTTACAGTATTATACCCAAAGAAATTACAATTTAAAGAGGTGGTTAAAAAGTAGAGATTAAGGCAATGAGTTTTCAGGTAACATTGGGATGTGCTGAGGAAGAATTACCTACAGAAACTGAGCCAGGGCTGGTCCCTGCATTCAGTCCTGACTCCATTTCAGACTGAAAAGGGAATTCAATAGTCAGTGTCACAGCAGCCCCTCACAGAAAGCTGATAAACCACCCAAGGATGAGGCCTAACAAAATATCATAACTGCAAACCTGTAGCATTAGTGGCAATTTTAATTTAATTTAATTTCATTGATTCCAAGAGAAAAATACTTGTCTAGTGTAATCATACTGGAAAAATCTACCACTCCCCTTGAAAACATAAACCAAAACAATCTCCTAAGTCTTTAGAACACTTTTCTAGAGTCAAATTCATGCTATTTTCCCTTCAAATATATGTTAAGACCTTTTGGCACATTCTGAGGCAGAATGTCTAATGTTACAATTATTTCAAACACCCAGTGATAGAAATTCAGATGGCCTATTGTATAATATATATTCTATATCTTCCTGCTGGAAAAGAAAGATCAAGAGCAATGTAGAAAGTTCATTTTTAAGCTATTGCTTGTTGCCTCCTTTTTTATATTTCAAAGGTTAAAAAAAGCCACTGATATTAATACATCTTGCCCACGTTTTCTATTCTATAACAGCAGCATAAATTGGAGCCTATGCCAGCTTTTTAGACTATTCCACCATTTGAACTCATTTTATAACTAATATTTTGAGAATTACTAGCTCTGCTTCCCCTCTCACTAATACTAATTTAAAATTTAATGATAAAATGCAACTGGTTCTTTCAAAGAAGAAACTCTTGATTTATAAAAACATATAATAAGAGAAGAATGCAAACCATCCATTTCACATAAACTCTGTACAAGGGTGGTGAAGCACTGCTGAACCCCAGCCAGCCCTGCTACAACCCTATACACCAGTGGTAAGGAGACTATAAGATTTCATTATCTTCTTGTTTGATGTTACTTTCCCCCTGTCCTTTTAAATGTCAGATAAAAAGGAGTTGTTCTCTTGGACTTGTCATTCAGTTTGTTCTCTTGCAACTAGTTCACTTGACCCTTCAGGATATCTTAAAAAGGAAAGGAAGAATCAAGAACAAACACGAAAGTAAAATCTAGCTTAAAAGGAGCAACGTTAATACCTGGAGAGCCATCTGAGCAGCAGACTCTCAGCTAATATCTCCAGGCATCCACAAAGAAAAGCAGAAAAGTACAGTGGGGCAAAATTATCGTATGGTGAACAGGTACCACAGCAGTATGACACAGTTACTAAGTTCTAGTAATATAAGTGCTGGCATGAAGAAAAGAAAAGACCTTTGCTCCCAAGGTCACACAGAGTGGTGCCTTTTCTCGATGTGTTTCAAGACCATCCAGCAAAATTGGGGTCCTGGTGCCAACTGAGTCACTGCACATGACTAAGAGTAATCTTCCCTCTAGTAAAGTATATTTCATTAAGATTCTAAAATCAGACTAACAGTGCTGGAGCTAAGAGTTGCTTGAAAGTTGATATTTAACAATCCCTGAAAAAAGTTTGTTGCATTAATTTTTCTTTCAAATGTAGCATGATGATTTTCAGATTTAATATTGCTCCTAAGGTCACAGGCTAATGCTTATCAAGAGATCACTGGAGATCATTGTATATGCTTTCAAATGGAATCACAGTCGTTCTTCTAATTCTGAGAGATGGCAAAAATTCAGCCCTTTAAGGGACTCACTTGTCTACGGTGAGTAGCCTCAGAGGAAAGCAACCTAGCAGGAAAACATACACTCAGCAATTTCCTTGGCAATTTTTTATAATAAAATGGTTATTTGAAGCTACTTGGTTGAAATGTTAGACACAAGAGTGATGGAGATATTTTCACAGGTAGAGTGCACACATGAGATGGTCAAAGCAAGCTTGAAACCAGTAAGGATTGTTTAGTGCATACCATATACCCATGTGGTACATTGTCCATGAATTTCTGGGAAACTAACCCTAAAATGATACAATAGAAATCGGATATTTTCAGAAAGTATTTGAAATTAAAGAGGTTGCTTCCTTAAGTATGCAAAAGGAGAGAAAGACTGCTAAGCTGAACCCAAGTCAGCAAACACACTTAAACATGTGCTTAAAATTAATTTAAGTCTGTTGTTGAATCAAGCTTTCAGAAGTAACCCAGAAGGAGGTGCATGAAACTTCAAAGGCCCAGAACTTTGCTTAGCAAACCAAAACCAGAAGTTATTGAATGAGCCTCTGGAATAAGTTGCGTGGCATGAGACTCTCAGCTAATGGTCTACAGATTTCTGGTAAGTTCCTGTTTGCAGTTGTGCCCTGAAGCTGCTATTTTGTCAGTTTCTCTGTTTTTGTCCATTGTCATAAAATCAAAGGGAACACATCACTTAAAACCAGAATTATTTAATGTTGATCGGACTTTCATACCCATTAAAAGCCGGTATGCATACTTCAGGACTGTCAACCCATTCTTATTTTTGGACAACAAAAAAGAGACACAGCCCCCAAAAAAGAGCTTTAGATTCATATTAAAAGGCAACCAGGAACATTTCCAAGACTAGGCAGGCGAACACATACTGTGGCATGTGCCAGCTGCGGTCAGTGTCAAAGGCAAGCAGCACGCTGCTGTTCCAGCTCCGCGGGCTCAATACCCGTCACCGGAGCAGCGACAACCGCGAGCTTCCGCGTACGCGCCCCGGAACCGAGCGGAGCTCTGGGCTCCGCCGGGCTTAAACTGGGCGCCAGGAAGCACCCATTAGGACTTAGGGAGGCAGCTAAGACGCCGCTCCGCAAACCCGCACCTTGGCTTTCCTCGGCACCGCGGAGATAGGTGGGCGCTGCCGCATACAACCCGCGCCGCCCCGAGCGGTGAGGACCGGAGCGGAGCGGCCGCCCGGCAGGGAGTGGCTGCGGCCTCGGCAGTGCAAAAACTCGCCCTGCCGCCCACTCCGCCCCCGCGTACCTGAGTCATTGTCACGGCCTCTTCTCGCTCAGCGCGGCGACGGGGAAGGGGACGCAGCTTCCTTCCGCGGCACGCCAGGCTCGCCCGGCCGCCCATGGGGCCCTCCCGGCCGCTCCCTTCCTCCAGCGCGGCCCCGCGGCTCTATGCTCTGTCCGCTCCTCACCCGATACCGGCAAGTCATGAACCCGCCGCCCCTGTGCGGCTCATGCGAGGCTTCTCTGGCCGTTGTGAGTTCCCCTGACCGTCACCAGCTCGAGCGCTCTGCGAGCCCCTTTCCTCTTCGCTTCGCCTTTTGTTAAGAGCTGACCACAACGTGCCCCCTCCGTGGCCAGGACGACAAATCAGAGAGCCAGTGAGGAAAGCTCTGTCTCCAGCTGGAGAAATTTATCCTTCCCTACCCAGGTGGGAGGGCTTTTGGATCACAGAGTGGTATGGATTCAATAACAACGAAACCAGTAACTAGTAAAACAGTCTGCTTCGGAGAGTGTGCTGCTTTTGTGCAGAAAAAAAGCAAACTTCCCAGCAGTCTGTCACTAAAAGTAAGCTGATAGTACCCGAGTAACTTAAGACTGAAAACCAGGTAAAGTTGACACCAAGAATGACTTTGAAAACAGTTTCAGAAGGGGAGAACCTACAGGAAATTCCTGCTTCTTTGTGTAATCTGCCTGCCTGTGTACATTAATTATTTCAATTTAGTTTTTAAGAGACTTCTTTTCCCTGCCTGCGAAAGGATGCATACCTCTAAGAGGAAGAAAGGATAACCATGTGATGGATGCACGGCACAGAAAGCTTAGAGAAAGAGACTATGTTTCTTCTTTGCCAAAATATTTCCTGCCCTGTGCAATGTAAGTTAGCAGAAATGTGCTATAATTTTACATGTTTTAATTTTTAGATCTCCACCTTTATGAAAGGCACAGCTGCTTTACCCACACTGCTGATAATCTGTAATTTCCACCAGAATCTAAGAGCATAACACTGGTTAACTCTTGCTGCTATAATAAAGGGATTGTGGGGGATACCTTTCAGCTCTCTTCTCTTGGGTTACCGAGTTTCCTCCAGTGCAACAAAGGAAAAGGTATAAACCAGTGCTTCCCTGCCTTTGATGCCTCCTGAGAAGTTCAAGACACATTTATTTGCCTGTCATGCTGTAAAATATGTCTGAATGGCAGAGAGTTCATCACGTATTTCCAAACATTTAAATTTCAGTGTTCAGTCAGAGGCATTTTAAAATAGATTTAGAGGAACTGGATCAACCAGTTTTGTTTTTCCTCAAGTAATACAAGAAATGAGAAATAATTTCTAAACATTTGTGTTGAGATAGCATTTGGCATGTTATGATTTAGGTCAAAAAATATGTCTTTTTTACAGAAAAAAAAAAAAAGAAATTTTTAAAAATTGTGTTTCACACTATTATTATTTATTTGTACCATTTGGGTGTCCTAACTGCGTACTTGGCTGCCATTATGCCACGCACCCAACTTCAAGAGACTGAAGTTATTTTACTTCATAAAATGAGTTGATCTTGGGCATGAAGGAGTTCAGGTATACACTGAGCAGCATACAAGGGGTCATTTCTGGACTACCAATTTAATTTCACTGCATAAATCTTCCTGTGCTTTTCCCCCTGCCCTCCATTGCCTGAAATCTGTGTTCAAAGAGTCTGAATGCACAAGTGAGCTATTTATGTAGGGCAAGAAATAGCTTAAGGGAAAAAGGGTCCTTATACAGGAAAAGCTAGTGTTAGATAACTTGAAGCTCTGATATTGTCACGTAAGCTTTTCCTTGAGAAATTACAAATTATGACTAATGAACTGTATTTGAAATATCCCAAACTGACTGGAGCCATGATATGTAAATATGTATATGAAGGTGACTTTTATGAGCTAGTCAAAAGCAACATGGCCACCTGACACTGTACTGGCTCATCCACTTTAAGGGGAGTTCATCTGGTCCTTGTTGGCTGATGCACAAATAAAAGGCAGGAGGAGGAGAGAACTTAAGTCAGTATTGTTACTTTGACATTGTAGGATGGTTATTGACATGTTTGAAATATCTGAAATGAAATAGTATAAATGTGGAAATGTCAAAACCTTCTGAAAGACTTTTCACAGTCCTACCTTAATGGGTTGATCATTTGCACTGCTTTAGTGCTTTGACTCCACTTTTAATTACTGTCATCTTCTAAATATGATTTGATATATATGAAAGGGTTTGCAAAGCTTGTCTAAACAAGCCAATGTTTCATATGGCTCTGCTGCTTGTCCTGGTATTTAAAAAACAAACAACCAGTATTTGTTTTCTCAAAACCAAAGTAGGATCAAGAATTAAAAGAGTACAGAGGGTCATACTATTGGTAAATAACTAAGGTTAGAGCTTTCTTTATTGTGTCACCCCTTTGTGTATCAATTCTTCAAATGCAGATGGGCAGCTTGTCAGCTATGCAAGAATATCTATTTTGTTCATAATTAGACTGGAATTTTATCTGTGAGTTCCAGAAGGTGGAGATCCCATCCTTGACAAGTCAAGCACTCTCAACTTCCATTAATTGCTCATTCAAGGAACTCACTACACCAAACCTTATCTAGTGCCATACCTGCAATGAAAAGGGTATATTTTTTAAGAAAGTGTTTTTATTTATAGGAGTGTAATGAGTGAATAATAAATGTTGGCTTTCGCATATAGGAATTTAACATTTACCAGTAATAATGTACTCTGTAGAAATAGTGTTAAGGTAGAATATAGTTAAGTAGAAACAAGGTTAGAGTGAATTGTAATATGTTGGGAAACGTAGTAATAAATACGAGGCAATAAATGTCTTTAAGTTGATAAACCACAAGCATCTCAGGAATTCTGTTATCTCATCAAAACTCACACCTCCCAAAGAAACTGTCAACTACACCAGAAGAGGATTTCTGCCTTCAATTCTGAGACAATCCAGAGGACCCAAGATGGAGTCATGCTGGTGGAAGGGGACAGGGATCAGCGAAGGGGGGAACTGAGTGAAATGTAAATTATTTTCTGGGCTTAATGAATACGTAACAATTTGAGAAAGTACTTAAGTTCACTGTAAAACAGATGAAATTGCGCCTCTGGCAAAATTGCTAAGCACCCAGCGCTGTGTTTTGCCTTTGTTCTACTAATAAATATTCAATATTACGCTGCTGAAATTTCAGCTCATGAATTCATTTATTACAGGAGGGCCAGACAAGCATTGACCCATCATTATTTAAGTAAGCAGGTATGGAAGAGTTTACTTAAATATTCAGTCCCTCCTCACCACCACTCCCCCCTCCCCTTCCTCCTCCGTTGTTAGCATTTAGTAAAGATGGGTTTTAGTCTTGTCGTAAGAAAAACCAGAGGGAGGTTGGGGTGGACCAAGGAGTGCATGGAAAGAAGTAACAAAAAATGCATAGATATGTAATGATTTGAAATTACAACATAGATCACTTCTGGAGGCTAATGACTTGTCTTGGTTTAAGACAATTTCAGAGGTGGACAATCTAAGACGACTTACTTCCCCTTATACTTTTAACTGTTCCCTTTCTACCAGTAAGGAGAAACAAATATGAGTAGATAAAAGTGAAAAAATAGGAGTTTACCAAGAAGCTAAACAGCAACAGGCAAAAAATATCAGTAAATAATCACTAGATACAAAATTTCTAAATCTCAGGAACTCTCCGGGAAGAAAGAGAAGCAAAATTGAGAAATACACCTCTTCCGCAGGATGGTGCCTGCCACGAGCAATCTTGTGTGGGAAGACAAAGGGAAAATGGCAGACAAACCCTCCCCCCAAGACGGGGGCCCTCTGCAGGTGACCACATTGTCTAGGAGACAAAAGGGAAATGGTGGACAAACCCTGTTTGGCTCCACCTTCTCCCTGCAACAAAAAAAGGGCAGGTAGGAGCCTTTTTAGTGGCAGATAGGAATTGCCAGAGTGTGTGGGGTTAGTGTTGCCACTCGCTGCCACCTCCAGACTCCCGCTGGACTCTGCCAGTGTTGGTGGAGCTGCTGCCTCGGGTCCTTGCTCCAATGGAAGGGGAGGGAGGGGGAACCTGAGCACCGATAGCCTGTGGCCCGATCCCCCGCACTGACTCAGTCATCTCTCCACCTACAGGTGTTGCAAAATTCACTCCGAAACAGTTTCTGATTGCAAAATGCAGCTTCTCAAGTTCTACTGTTGCAAGCCCAGAAACTCACTGGAAACAACCGCCTCTGGAGGCCAGGGAAAAACAAGAAAATCAAAGCAGAACCTCTGCCTTGAGCAAAAGCCCCAAGGCAAAAAAGATCTACTTCAGCAGCTCCGAATTTTTAAAGGGACCCTGTCAAGTCCCCTGGCCCTTGCAGATCTGTTTCCAGCCACGGTGCTGGGTCTTAAAGAGACGGTAGCAATTTGGGGCACAGGTATTTGTGGAATACAGTAACATTTTGGGTTACTCAGAACATGACTGCAAACAGAGGCAAAGGTATATTACCGTCAAGTCTGCCATTAGCTTTCCAGGAAATGTACCAGTGTGAAGTCATTATTGAAATTATAGCCAGTTATTTGGTGGGAGAGAAATCAGTCAGGCAAGAAGGACATTTTCCTTGTGGTGCCATTATTTTTACTGAGCAGAAGAAAAATTATGTTGATTTCACGACGCTGCATCTGTATTTGAACATCTGCACAGAGAAAGATGCACAGAACTTATTTGACATTCTTTCAAAGCTCCAGGAATTTTTGGCATCGTTGCAAAGGGAACAGGACCAGCCCCTAAATTTTGCACATATTGTCCAGGTTCTATTTGTTAGCCTTCTGTTTTTCAAATACTTAGTTTCGCTGTGTTTGAAAGTTTTGGTTTTCCAGTATATGACTCCCAAAAGACTCCCATTACCCTTAGTAGTATATGTTACCAGGCTATTTTTTATTATTCAGATTATCTGGACGTAACAAAAATTATGTTTTTAGTAGAACAATGACAGTCAGTTCTACTTGAACTGACAAAATTAAGTCTTAAATGAGATAGATCAATCTACACTAGTGGTCTGGTTTTTTCTGGAACAGAGTTGATTTTCTTCTTAGTAGCTGTTACAGTGCTGTGTTTTGAATTCAGTATGAGAATAATGTTGATAACTCACTGCTGTTTTAGTTGTTGCTCAGTAGCGCTTACTCTGAGCCAAGGACTTTTCAGTGTCTCATGCTATGTCAGTGAGCAGGTGCACAAGTAGTTGTGAGGTAGCACAGCCAGAACAGCTCACCCAGAATAGCCAAAGGGATATCCCAGACCATCAAATGTCATGCTCAGTATATAAACTGAGGGGGAGTTGGCTGGTATGTGTTGATTGCTGCTTGGGGACTGACTGGGCATCAGTCAGCAGGTGGTGAGCAATAGTATGGTGCATCACTTGGCGTAGGTTTTGGTTTTAGTTTTAGTTTTACTCCTCTCTTATTGTTATCTCCATTTTCATTACAATTAATACTAGTAGCAGTAGTAGTATATTTTACTTTATTTCAATTATTAAATCCTTCTTCACTCAATACACAAGTTCTACTTTTTTCTGATTTTCCTCCCCCTTCCTTCTGGGGCAGGGAGGAGAGAATGGTTGACCACTTGCATGGTTCTTAGTTGCTGGCTGGGTTTCTTGGGGTGTTTTATGATGATAGTCTGTTCCATGATCCTCCCCTTCATGCTCAAAAATGGTTGGTGTATCTTTAAGGTGTGGCCAGGGGAGGGGGGAGCTTTGGGCTCTTTGGTGGGCTTTCTCAAAGCTTCTCTCCCCAGGCCACACCATGGGTGCCATGCGGTCTGCTTTTTCTTGTTTTTTGTTAGCCCAGGAAAGAAATTTTTTCCCTTCCCTGGCCTTGGAGAAGCTGCATCAGCAACCCTTCAGCAACCCTTTGAGGTGAACTGGACAGTTTGTTAGTTCAAGACCAGGGAAATGGGGGCTGTGGGAGAGGGGTTGCTCAGGATCAGCGAGAGAGGGGCCACTCTGTTTCAGGCCCAAACCTTAAGAAAGCCAAACCAGGGAGAGAAAGCACACCAAGAGGCTCCAGCCCAGCTGCTTCATCTGCTGTGGAAAGAAGGTGTACACCAGAGAGTCACTAGATTTTCATCAGTTGCCCAAATTTCTGCATGAAGCTCCTGTTTGTTTTTTTTTTTCTCCCTGAGAGAGACTCCGACGCCATCTTGTATCACATGTCACGAGCCGGTATTTTCTCTAGCATTTTGGGGTTCTGTTCCGGTGTATGGCGGGGTTTCAGGTCTGACAGTTTAATATCTAGAGTTTATTTACTTTTTTCCCTTGTCTTGTGGGCATTCTGTTCATTAATAAACTGTTGGGGATTTTTTTCTTCACTTTCATCCATTAGTATTCATTTACTATTGGTGGAGAGGGATTTTTGGAACCGTTTTAGAGGGGATGACTCATTCCAGAGTGTCTTATCCTAAATTTGTCCCTAAACTGAGACACTGGGGTTAAACTAGTTTTGGTTTAACCAGAAAGCCGGTTTTAAACAGAGCTCAATCAACAATGTTTTGTGAGAGTAGTAATACATTGCATTTCATGCATAGTGCTTTAAATGACACAATTTAAGAGCCAAGCAAAAACAAGAAGGAATGTGCTCTTCTAAAACACTTCGCGTTTTTCAGTCTGCATAAAAAGTACTGCATTTGGTAAGGAGTTTAGAGGTAACTTCCAGTTCTAAAGACCAAAGAAACTAAAGTACTGTCTTCCAGGGGAGGTGAAATAGTACCTCAGCTGTGCAGTGCAGTACGTAGACCCTCTGACATTGGTGTGATACGCTGATGTTGGTCACAAGCTCTGAGTCTGATACCTGGGCAAAAGCAGCACTGCTGTTCATAACTTCTACAAAACATTTTTTTTCCTGAGAAGGAATATGAGCATGCAGAGTTGAGGGGAAAACAGGTGTATCAGATTTCATATTTCCAGAGTGAATTCCAGACTCAGTATAATAATCAATAAATACTAACATCACAGAATCACAGAGTGATTGAGATTGAAAGAAACCTCTGGAGGCCATCTGGTCCAAACTCTTCCATCAAGCAGGACTGCCTAGCACCAATTGCCCAGGATCACATCCAGGAAACTTTTGAGTAGCTGCAAGGATGGAGAGTCCAGCAGCTCTCCGGGTAATCTGTGACAGTTCTTGGTCACCTTCCCAGTAAAATAATGCATCCTGATGTTCAGAGGGAACCTCTTGTGTTTCTCTTTCTGCCATTGCCTCTGGTCCTGTCAGTAGGTACCTCTGAAAAGAGCCTGGCTTTGCTGCCTTTGCAGTCGCCCTTCAGATACTTCTATACATTGATGAGATCCTTCCTGAACCTTTCTTCTCCAGACTTCATAGTCCCAGCTCTCTCAGCCTTTCATCATAGGAGGTATGATTTAGTCCCTTAATCATCTTAGAGGCCTTTTGCTGGACTCTTTCGAGTAGCTCTACAGTTCCCCTGTAACAGGTAGCCCAGAACTAGATCAAGCATTTCAGGTGTGGCATTACCAGTGTTGGATAGAGGAGAAGGAGCACCTCCCTCAGCTTGCTGACAATATTTTGCTTAATGCAAACCAGGATATTGGTAGCCTTCTTTGCCACAAGGTACACATCGTTGGCTCATGTCCAACTTGGTGTCTATCAGGACTCCCAGGTCTTTTTCTGACAAGTTGCTTTCCAGCTGGGTGGCCCCCAGCATACAGTGATGTGTGAAATTGTTCCTCACTAGGTGCAGGACTTTGCACTTCTCTTTACTGAACTTCCCGATGTTTCTATCCACCCATTTCTTCAGCCTGTAAAACTTGTGCTGCATGGCAGCATGCCCCTCTGGCCCAATAGCCATTCCTCCCAACTTCATGTCATCGGTAAAATCACTCTGCCCCATCGTGAGGATCACTATCAAAGATGTTAAACAGGATTCACCTGGTATTGACTCTTAGTATTGACACTGCTATTTTCCAGCCTCCAACTAGACTTTGCATTGTTCATCAGCACCCTCAGGGCCTGGCCATTCAGCCAGTTTTCAATCTACTTCCCAATCCAGCCCCTACAGCACCTACCTGAGGGTCTATGAGGCTGTTACACGAGACAGTGTCAGAGACCTTACTGAGGCCTGGCAGATAGTAGCCACCGCTCTCCCCTCATTTACCAGACACATCAGTTCATTGTAGAACGCTATCAGGTTGGGGAAGCATGACTTCCCTGTAGTGAAACATGCTGAGGAGTTTCTTGTCCTTCATGTGCCTTGAAATGGTTGCCAGGATGAAAATGTTTTCCAGTATCACTTTCCTAGGGATCAAAGTGAGGCTAACTAGCCTGTAGTTCCCTGGCTCCTCCTTCTTGCCTGTCTTGAAGATAGGTATGACATTTTATCTCCTACAGTCTTTGGGCACTTCTCCCAGATTCTGTAATCAAACAAAGATAATTGAGAGTACCTTGCAATGATGTCTGCCAGCTACATTAGCACTTGTGGGTGTTTTCCATCAGGGCATATGTATTTATCTCAACAAAAGTTATTATACGTTACACTCATTTTCTGTGGTACCAGCAACACTTTACACCAATAGCAGTAAAGTGTTCTGAAATGGTGGGGCTGATAGCCTGGCTAACCTAATCAGTTCTAGATCTGAATACAGCATAAGTATGAGGGAGGTGAAATAAAATAAGGCTGAATCTCATCTTGAGACATATGGGTGAAGTGTATATTTGTGCTATTTTTGGCTGGGGTAGAGTTAATTTGTTCATAGTAGCTAGTATGGGACTATGTTTTGGATGTGTGCTGAAAGCAGAGTTGATAACATATAGATGTTTTTGTCATTGCTGAGCAGTGCTTGCACAGCATCAAGGCTTTTTCTGCCTCAGCAGTGAGTGGGCTGGGAAAGCACCAGAAGCTAGGAGAGGACACAGCTGAGATAGCTGACCCCAACTGATCAAAGGGATATTTAGTGCCATATGATGTCATGCTCAGCATATAAAGCTGAGAGGAGAAGAAGAAAGGGGGAATGGTTGGTGTGATGGTGTTTATATTCCTGAGTAACCATTAGGTGTGATGGAGCCCAGCTGTCCTGGAGACGTTGAACACCTGCCTGTCTGTGTGTAGCAGTGAATTAATTCCTTGTTTTGCTTTGCTTGTGCAAGTGGCTTTTGCTTTTCCTATTAAACTGTCTTTATCTCAATCCATACCCATGAGTGCTCTCACTTTTACTCTTCTGATTCTCTCTCCCATTCCACTTATTAGGGAGTGAGCAAGTGGCTGTGTGCTGCTTAGTTGAAGGCTGGGGCTAAACCACAACATTAGAGCCAGAAATGGAAAGTTCCCTAAGAAAAGCATGGCCTTTACACAGTCCAAATTCCTCTAATTCCTCTGTTCCTCTAATAAGTATCATTATTATTGAGATACTTTTAAATACTGCACTGAATTTTGTTTTGAGAAAACCTGTGTGAACATAATTCCCATCAAGAACTAAGAACTGAATCTCCATGACCCACTTATCCAAGATGTGTAAATACCCCGGCTCACAATCTGAAACCAGCATATACAAATAAACTAACTCATGTGGATTGTTTTGGAGAAAGAACTGAAAAAAATTCACATATCAAAAACTGAACAAAGTTCACATATCAAAAATCCCACTCTGACCATTCTCTTATCTCTATCCATTACCTCTGCTAACCTCTTCTTTTGATACCCTCTCAATAAAGTCTAACCAAAAAAATTTCCCCTCAAAGAGTCCGATGATAAAAGGCTTCAGAAAAGATGTCATTCAGCTCTGCTATTCAGCTGCAGGAACACCCAGTTTCCTGCTCTGCTATCCAATTATGGGGAAAACATTGCTCTTTCACCCTAAGTCAAAAATGTGGGAGGTCGAGAAAGGACAGACAGATGTGGCAGACTTAACAGCTTCACTATGTCTGGGAAACGTAATAAGACATGTGTTTTGTAATCCTAGTATATGAGCCTGAAAAGATTAGAGAGAAAAGGGGGTTAGGCTAAACCATTGAAATTGCTCCCACATAGTTATATCCTTAACTCTCTCACCACAAATAAAACCTTCACCCTGAAAGTAAATAAGCTAAGAGTATCATCCTTTGTCAAAAGCCGCCACAGTAGAAAGAGAAAGGCAAAGTTCTGCATAAATGTAGATCTGAATGAGAATTGTTCAGGTTTTGTGTTTGTTCTTAAATCAGCTTAGCTATTGATGAAAAACACGAACATGTACTTAAAACTCATTTTGTTATAGTGATGAAGACACTAGCCAAAACTCTGGTGGCACCTTGTAAAGAAAAAGAAGTTAAAAAAAACTCCAAACATGCTACATAACTGTGCTGGATTTCCAAACACACAGCCATACAACAGACAGTTAAAGTCTGCAAAATTCCACTCTTTTTTTAATGCTCTCTAAGGCCAATTTAATATTTTCCAGACCCATCCCCCTCCCATCTCTGCTTGCTAAAAAATAGCAGTGAAATACCAGGAAATGGTCCTCAGCTGCAGTAATGTTTTCATTTGTCCAGTGTCTGAGCTTTTGAACTGTTCTACATCCCCTCTACCCCAGCCTTCTGATGCTTTGGTCATTCCAGGAGCAGGCAGGTGACTTGAGCTTGACCTCTCCCAGACTTTTGTTACTCACAACCAAACTTGTCTCTAAAGGGTGCCTTCAGAAAAAAATCAGAACAACAACACATCCAAAGAGTAGCTTTGCAGAGCTGAAGACAGTTTATACAAGGTGCTTCCTTCAAGTATCCAATAAAATTTCCCCTTGCAAGTCTGTCTCCCCACTCTTAAACATATTATCAAAACCACTCTTTCTTCTAAGCCTGTAATCAAAAACACCCTTTCCAGACACATGTGCTTACTTACACCAAATGAAAATGAAAATCTGCTTTGATAAGTTTATGCTGTTATTTTTAAAGAAAAAATATTTGGTTCTGCTCAAAGCCGTTTAGATTTATGGTCTCCCATAAGTTGTTGAACAGTTGATAAGATATACAGATACAGTTAATCAGTACAGGTATTTGCATCTTGCATAATGAGCATAAATGCATAAGAGGAGGATAGATGTGGGAGACAAGAAATCCTGCTCACTGTAGCTAAACAGAAAGCACTCTGGGAAAGGTTCAGCTAACAGCCAGGTACAACCAGGTCCTGTAACCAGAGATCGGGCTGTATGGCTGGCACGTGCTTGCCTCGTGCATGAGGCAGTGATTGGCTGGGGAGGCGCATGGACACCACACAGTCAGAGAGCTGGTTGGGTAAAGGGACGCATGGACAGTGGCAGGCAGCCAGTGGGTGCTTGTTTTGGGTTAAGTTTAGAACGTAAAAGGGTTCGGTTTGCTACAATAAATCGATCTTCTTGGGGACAAGCAAGGAGGTCCGTGTGTCTTTGTTCCCCATTGCTACTGATAGATAGAAAAGTGAGATTTCAAAGTAAAACAAAAGTAGCTTTTGGAGTTTTAATGCAGTTTGGGGTCTGAAGTATATTAACTGTACTGTAGGCCTCAAACTGCAAATGCTTACACGTGTGCATAATGCTCCTCTTGGAAGTAGGTTCTAGTGTGAGCCATCTGGTAATTTATTTTGTGCGTGTATTCATGTGTCTTTTGCAAAGCTGACAGGAGGCTCCTTGATATGGACAGTAGAAAAGCCACCAAAAGAAGGGGCGTGATTATCTGTGAGGGCTGCAGCCTCAAACTTTGAAAGTCACTATTTCAGTTACTGTAAAGTATAGCAAGTGTTACTTTGTGTTACTCTTCTCTGCCATAAATCCCTTCTCCCGAGCGACAATTAAAGAGGCTAGGAGAGCCCTTGCCTTCACATTTTGCCGTGTTCAAGTGAATCCCAGCCTGATGCCAAGTTTTCACCTCTGTATTTCACTTCCTTAGAACAAGAGATGGAGAAAAGACAGCCTGATCTCTGCCAGAACAAAGGCTCCACACTCGTTACCTTGGTCAGCTAGTTTTGGGGCCTTGAGCCACACAACATCATCAGTGCAAAATAACTACTTTTTATGTAAATGCATGTGTGCTGGTTCAAGTGATAGAACTGCCCCCTCCAATTTTACACTTGTCTTTTCCATCTTAGTAGATTTGCATCTAAGTCTCTTCAACTCATGAAAACTAATGTGGTTGTATTGTCTGTTCCTATAATCCAGATGCTCCTGAATTCTCCTAGATTGCTTGCTTGTTAAATGCAAGGTCAAAAAACTTCCACTGCGGACACAAATACTCAAAATCATTTGACAAAAGGAGAGACTATAGCTAGCTAGATTAAAGATGCATACGCTGAAATGAAAGCAAACCATACATTTTAGTTGCTTCAACTTTAACAAATTCCTAGTGAAGGTAATATGTTAAAAACAAGATCTTCAGAAAAATTAGGAAAATAAATGGGGATATCCTTTGAAGTCATACAAACAAGCTCCCCACCCTCATTCCACCACAATCCTAGTACTTCAAAAATCTCACAGCTGATCTGACTGTGTAACTGCAGCCTGAAACATTTACACACCGTTACTAAAGCAGCCATGTCAACATTTGTTTATTCACTTTATTTCCAACTATCATAATGCAGTTTCTAGTACATATTCAAATTTCCACTTGATGCAAATGAAGTCGATATTTCCTCTACTTGGACACTGACAAATAGAGAAATATTTAGGCCTTTTGTACATGTTAAAAATATATGAATAACCAATCAGGCTATGTGAAGAATGAGTTTCCTATCTCATACAGGCTAGTCATAATTTCTAAATTCACCTGACCTCCAAATAAAACCCTACCATGCTCAACAATCTCCATTAAATCCCACATGTTTTTATATATACATCTTGGGGATAAGTCTCAAAATACAGAGGATTTTCAGGAGAAAGAAACACTGTCTTTTCATTTTGATTTTTTAATATCCAATGGTAAAGTCAGTGCAAGTGAAAAATCTCTCCAGAAATAAAATGTTACAATGCTGAACTAAAAAGTTTGAAGTCAAAACTGTAGTTCTTGAATCAAAAATCTAAAGAAAATTACCTAATTTTATTAAACATTTAAACAAATATAACATGTCCTCACACAGCAGAACTTTGTCCAAGTTTTAATTTCTTATGTTGTATAGAATATTTTGTGTTAAAGTTTTCAGGGTAAAAAGGCTGACTAAAAATCATTCATTATAGGCAAGTTAAATTTTAGCCAAAATAATTAAGGTTTTGAAAGACTTAAAGTTTCATTTCCCCCAGCTGGTCTGAGAAATGTAGATTAATTTTGTTGGATGCCACTGCAATCTGAGAAGAAATAGTTAGCTGCAACTGTTCATACAAATTCCTTAATGCATCTAATTTTAGTCTGGCAAGCTTCACATTAGGGAGTTACATCCTGCATCCCTTGTTACCCCAAAAGCTCACTGAAATTTTCCTGCAATGCTAAATGTCCAGATTCTCAAAATGTTTAGGTAACTGAGAGTGCAAACACTGAGCAACGTATGGAGGAGAGTTTGTGTTTAGTTGTCATCAAAGATAGATTGAGGTCAACCACTCAAGATTTATGTTTATTTCAATGGTTAATACAGATAATGTCTTTTCCTGCATGCCTGTATTTAAATAAAGTAAAAAGAATTAAAGAAGGTAATAAAGCCTCTGCAGAAAATAGCCTTGCTGCATCTCTTCTCAAAGTATCTCCTGGAAATGTCTTTGGAAAGTAGTATAACAACTATAGTAAACAAAAAGATTAATTGTGAAAGATTAAGAAAACCTATTTGAGTACTCTGTTTCCTTTTCAAGAGCTGACCAATTCAGTTTTATCAGTAGCCATAAGTAGGCGCTTGTAAAAATTGCACTACTAAGGAAGGCTTGACCTTCTGAATATTTGACCACTTGTTAAGATGTCTAGTTTTCATTATGCCCAATTTTGGGTTGAACCTGTACAGTTTCATTTCCTTTTTTGTAAGTTGGCATAACACTGCAGTATCTTTCACACAGTATATGCAGTTAAGTTGAATTAATCAGTGTTTCTGCAATACTTTGAAAATTCCAAAATGCAAAAATAAGGATTAGTTATTCTTGCAAATCAATTAAAATGCATCTTTTTGGATCTGAAAGTAGTTTTTGAATCTGTGTGGCTCAAGTGAGGTGGAGAGGCGATGAGTGGAAGGAGGTTCAATGAGTTTCTTTTTTTCCTAGTTTCTTATTCCTTAAGACCTCAGTCCTATCATTAATATGTGTAAACATTAGTGTATATACTTAAGAACTAAGTAACTTCTGTGAACACATCAAACAGAAGAGGATGCTAGCTAGAATTCTGTTCAGCAGTGTAAAGAGGATTCTAGTTTGCATGGTCACATACCTCAGGAGGCTGAAAAACACTGCTTCTGCTATTTTCTATGTCTGCAATTTCCATTTGGCTGGGGAGGGAACATGCATTTTTAAGCACATACACAGCTGATGACAAAGGAGAAGGATAATGCATTTTGCATACCCCTAGTGCATGACAACAAGGAATAAATGGGTTTAAACAGTAGCAGTGTAACTGATGTCGATTATCAGGAAAAATTTTCTACTGATAAAAATACCCTAGACTGGACTAGACTGTCAAGCAAAGGGAGGCTAGAATCTACTGGAAGTCTTTAGAAGTACATCATACCAACATCTGCCAGAAGCAGGACACAGGTATCTCCACCTGGAGACAGATGTTGACCTACGGAGAGGAGCTTAGTCTTTACCACATTATTTTATATTGCAGGTTCCACAAAATGTTCTTTCAGGGAGTACTAGAAAAATGGGATATATGTATATTCTCCCCACAGAATTATCCTTGTCTTCGTAAGGAGAGCATAATCCAGTTCTCCCACTTTGGGTCTGGACATAAAAAGACAGTTTTGTTCTCCATAAAATATAAGCTTGAGACATGCCATTAGATTGTGAACATTTCCTAAGTCATCATAAGGCTAGGCATCATTTATTATGTAGAGATTGTTTATGGTGTACTTCGGCTGAGCATTCTGCTTAATCCTCACCCCCAACTACTCAACCAAAAAGCAGAAGGTGAATGTCCTGGAGACAAAATATTCACATGCTTCTATTAGAGCATGTGAACCTGAATTTTACCCCACTGGAAAAGTAATATTACCCATGATTTTTTTAATCTCAGTACCTGTCTCACAATCTACTCTGAATAGCCTTTAACATTCAATGTACTCCTCTCTCTTGGTGGCTTTAGAACCAAAAAAAAAGAGTTTTGACTCATCAATACAGAGAGTCTGTAAATAAAGTAGAATTGAACAATACATTGAGCATTTTGGGGCAACTAAGTAAAGAATGATACGGCACCTTGGGGTGGGAGAGGCAACCAGGAAGAGAACAACCCAAAGGAAGAGAAAATTACTTGCATGATCTTCTCTTTCCTTCCTATCCATTTTGCTTTTAGACATGTGTTGTGCGTATGCTGAAGAAGCAAGGGGGAGATGTCTGACTACCTGTGAAAAGCCACCACCATCTCTGTACAATAATAAACCTTTTCTTGGAGGCCATATAATAGCAGTTTTGGCTGTTGTCTGTACTGTGATGCATAATAATAAGCCCTCTCCTGCTGTGTCTTAAGCTGAGGATAAATTAGTTCCAGGGCAAAAGATAAAAAGCAGACAGGAGAGATTTAAAGAACCTACCTGCCAACACTTGAGATACATCTGTATAAGATGTGAGACCTTCTGGTTTATAAAAATAACCATGTCACCAGGTCTTCTGTTGGAATGCAGTTCCCAGGAGGTCAAGGAAGAATCTCATTTTTCAGATGCATACCGGATCTATGTTGCAATACTATCATCAACAAAATTTACTGACAGACCTTTTGTTCTTCACAAAGAACTAAAATGCATGGCGATGTGCTCCAGACCACACACATGCAGTACCACCAGAGAGATTTCTGTTCCTGCTTCCGGAAATCAGAAAGAGCAAAAACAAGTTATAAAGAGTTCATGTGGTGAAACATTGCAATTCATTCAGAGAGGAAAAATAGATAAAAAAGAATGATGCACTTTTGCAAGAATATCTCAGAGCCGAATAAAAGAACCAGAATTTTGTTGGATTCTTCAGGCAAAACTAAAGCTGTCATTTTTGCCCTTTTAGTACACAGAAGCACAGATATCCCAAATGCTTACATCTTAACCATAGAAAGTTTTAATAATAAATGGCATGCTGCTATTTATCTGTATAAATGCTCTTCTATGTCACATCTCAAAGAAAGCAAGTAAAGAGTATGTATTGTAATAGAAACAATGTGTATAAGAGCAATGTTCATTGAACTGTTTGAAAATTCATTGCTGATTTTCAAATAATTTGTAGAAAGGGAGTTAAGACCAGGACAGGCCTTTATGCTTGTAAGCAGCTGTTCTTAATTAGCAAGAAACTGTGAAGACTTTTTAATGTCCTAAGCAAAATAAGAAGTAGTGAAGGTTTAAGTACTCAGAGCAATGTCTGTTCTTGCCTTTCTCCTCACATTTGAATATTATTTTTTCTAAGTGAAACCATCAACCTTTCCTATCCTAAGCGGAAAATTCCATAGGATTCTCTGTCAGTGGGAACAAGACCACTAAATTGTGCCACATTGCCACCCGAATGTTAGACCATTCAGGTGAATGTCCTTCTGGGGCATCCTCTGCAGTCCAAACTGGGATTGGGTGTGGAAGTTAGAGGAAAATAGAGAAGGGGGAAGAAGAAGTTAAAGATGGGAAAATACAGCGTGCTACTGTTTCAATGGAAGTCAAGGGACTATGGTCATAGGAAATGGATGAAAGGCTTTCTTCTTCTACATAAGGAGAAAAGAACCAAAGTTCCCACAGGCAATACCGTGTCAGAATTTGGCACAGCAAACAAAACCCTGTCATGTTGGGAAAACATACCTCTGTACATCTGGGTTTTTTGGATGCTTTTTTAAAAAATTTTTGCGGTGGGGGGCAGAGGGGTAATACAAGCCTGCATTTAAGAAGAGGTTCTCATTGAATCCTCTTTAATGAGAAAATTACTAGGCACACACAACTGGTCTCAGCCCATTGATCCAGCCTGTCCCTCAAACAAATCAACACTCCCATCCTACTAAGTATCATCTGAAAATTAGCTGATGATGCACTTGAACTCCTCCTCCAGATCATTGATAAAGATGTTGAAACAAAAAGTTTTAAATCTAACAGCAAAAAAGCTGTTAGACAAACATTCCTAATAACAATTTTGAGTCAAAATTAGGAACATATTGGGAATTTATTCGCCTTAGACATGTTCAAAGAAACAACAATTTTCAGGCTTTTATACACTAGAACATCCAAGATTTTGTAAAGACACTCCCAAAAATCCACTCAATTTATTTCATCATGGAATAGGTGCTTTGTTTCTTTTAATTACTGCCAGAATATCTCATCTATATTTGTTTAATGGATAACCCAAGTTTTATCCAGCTAAACAGAGCTTTATGAAATTTACTGTCTTGGCTAACTAAGATATAACTCGCTGTCAATATTAAACAAGACCGGGCCCAATACTGAGCCCTGTAGAACACCGCCTGTGACTGATCATCAGCTGAATATAACTCCATTCACCACCACTCTTTAGGCTCAGCCATTCATCCAGGTTTTACACATCAAAATCACATCTAAAAATTAGATATTTTTGTTACCTTCATTACTTCTATGAATCAACCAGTTTCTTGTTTTCAGTAAATGCTTTGGGGTTTTAATCTTTATTAATAATATATCCCAGCTTAATGATTTACCACTGGCCGAAAAGTGTACCTATATGTGAGCTTTTAGCCCTCTAGACACTGAGAGAGGTTAAAGTGTTTGCTTGCTTTTTCATCAATGACCTGTGCTAAGTAAAGTCAGTAATGTCAGCTCAGCCAAACAGAAGTGCCTTGGTTCAGCCTTCATATGTATGTCTCAGTCTTAAGTAAATGAATAGAAGGCAATATGACCTTGACCTGGACAATGAAAGCTGCCAGAAAATACATCTTAGATTTTCTTATGGAAAGAACAAACAGATTGCTCCTAAAATATTCAAAACAGTCTCCTGACCCAGGAGGCAGCCAAGTAACAAAACGGCTGTAAGTTCCAGTTTTATTTTCACTCATGGCTAATGTAACAGGGAGGGGGCTATTACTAGATGAACTAGATCAGTCAAAACAGGTTTTTAACAGGAAATATATACAAATACTTATTAGTGTGTATATAAGAATTCTGTCAGGCAGCTGTAAAGATCCCTGAAAACCAGAACAAAATACATCTGTGCTGGAGTCTTCAATCAGCTACTTATTCTGTAAAGGTGTGAACTATTCTTTTTCTACCTGAAGAAGGGAAATCACAAGGGGCACATCCATTCCCTCATTTTCAAATTAAATGTCTGTGCTTTTATTTTGGTGTGTGTCTGTGTGTTACGTGTAATAGACATCTGTGCTTATGCAGATTAATTGCTTCCTTAGAAGCTGTCATCATCCCATACTAACATAATCCTTAGGCCCCATTGTGGAGCTGGGCTGTAGCCTTATTTTCCACATCATTTCACAAGGCGGACAGTTCCTGCATCTTCAGTACGCTATTGTGATGCCTTCTAATATTCTGATTTACTAAAAAAAAGCATGTTTAATTGCAGTACCAAATTAAAAATTAGTCTGAAATATTTTGTATATTTGTGTGTGCACA
>VZTF01000081.1:0-20101 GCA_013397755.1 Cnemophilus loriae
CCCGCTCCCGGCCCAGCGCCCCGGCCCGGCCCTGGGGCTGATGCCGCTGCCGGCCGGAGCCTTGCCTCGGGCGGTGGCCGTGCTCTCGTTCTCCGTCCTGCTGAGCGCCCGGGGCGCTGCCCAGCGCCGCCCGGCCCACAGGTACCGCGGGCTGTGGCGGTGGCGGAGCCCGGGTCGGGCCCCGGTGTCGCTGCCGGCGGTCGGCGGCCTGTTCCGCCGGGAGCAGCCGCCTCATGGCCCGGCCGACATCCCGGGGCTGCCGTGCACCCCCTGCCCGCCCAGGGGGAGCTTGGCCGGGGTGTGCGGTGTCCCTCAGGGTGTCGCTTTGGGGCGGGGCAGGAAGGCAAGCCGGGCTGTCCCTTGAAGTGATGTAATTACTGAAAAGTACGAAAGTGGTTTTGCCCTTTTCTACGTCTCTGTTAAAGGGGTTTTTTTGTCAACTTCAGGTGTTCCGTGAGTTGAATATTAGGAGGAATTTCTTCACAGAAAGGGTGAATAGACGTTGGAATGTGCTGCCCAGGAAAGTGGTGGAGTCACCATCCCTGGGGATGTTTAAGGCAAGACTGGACGTGGCACTCAGTGCCATGGTCGAGGTGACACGGTGGTATTTGGTCACCGGTTGGACGCGATGATCTCAAAGGTCTTTTCCAACCTAATTGATTATGTGATTCTGTGAAAGAGCTGAGTCTGTTCCACTTGCTATAATGTACTTTGCAGATCTGGGATTAAAGAGCAGGTTAAAACCTAATGAATGAGGTTTTTTTGTTGTTTTGTTTTTTTTTTTAGTAACTTATTGGCAAACTGTTGGTCCCCTCTTCATCCTGTAAACATGTTCAACAGTTATAATGTGAAGTTCCACCACAGCAAAGCTCTCACCTCCCCATATCCAGGATCACACATTGAGCGTAGCCAGGTTCCTGAAGATAAAGTGGGCTGGCTGACTGAGTGGGAAGATTATAATCCTGTGGAGTACACTGCGAAATCTGTTTTGGCTGGACCCAGTTGGGCAGATCCCCAAATCAAGTGAGTGGAAATAGTGGCTCTTTTCCCCTGTGAACATGGAAGCAGGAAGTAGTCATGAACTGAGTTAACAAGATCATCTGGAGTGATGTGTGATTCTGCAGTGATGTATGAAAGTCAAGATTAAGAAAAGTGGTGTTTAGAGAACCACCACTTTTGAGTTGAGTTTGAGTTGTTTGGGTTTGTTGTGAAGGTTTTTGATGCATGATTTTACTGAGCTGATGGTTGAGATTGGAATAGTGGACAACTGTTGATGCTATGCAAGTGCTTCTCTGTCTCGTGAGCTAAATAAAAATCTAATTTTCCTTAAGAATTTGGAAGGACATTTTAGTGATACACTTGTTTTTTTGTTCATGGTTGGAATGCAACATGAAAAAGGAAAGTGTAATTATAGTTCTTGAAGTGAGCACTCTGACTCAGGAAATATGAAAGGCTGAAATAATTACCGTAATTTTTTTGTGACTGTGTAACAACAGGGGTGTCAATTCTTCTGTCTCAAGTAACAAGGGATAGAACAAGAGGAAATAGCCTCCCCTTATGCTAGGGGAGGTTTAGATTGGACATCAGGAAAAATGTCTTTACCAAAAAGCTTCTCAGGCACTGGAAAAGGCTTCCCAGGGAAGTGGTGGAGTCTCCATCCCTGGAGTTATGTAAAAGATGTCTGGATGTGGCACTTGGGGGCATGGTTTAGGGTTGGGCTTGGCAGTGCTGCGTTGAACTCAGTGATTTTAAGGGTCTTTTGCAACCAAAATGATTCTGTGATTCTACAGCTCTAACCTTAACAAGGATACCTTTGAAACACTTTGTCTAAATGAAAATTGAGAGAGATGTAATATTAAATACTTTAGTTCTGCACTTTTGCCTGCGGAACTAAATACAGGGAGACTGTCATCAGAAAAGGCTAGGACTTCATAGCCTCCTACAGAAAAGGGAGGGCCTGCAACTCCAGTTCTGGTAAAAACTGCTCATTGGTCAGATGGGTATTGCTGGTCTGATGGATGGCATACAAGCTTTTGTGTTTTATAATTTGTCTCTATTAAATTCTTACTTGCCATGCAGTGATGAAGGCTTTTCTCCCAAATTCAATGAGAGAGATGGAGAAGTGGAGAGGAAGAGTCTGAATGGCTTGTATGTGGTCGAAAATGGGAGACCCCGGTGAGTGTGGGGTTTTTGTTTGCATATTCATTTTGGTGGTGTAGTTTCAGTGCTCTTACAGGTCTGTCAGTTCTGATACGTGGTACCTGCTAGGACAAAGCCAAGAGAGAAAAACGGAATCTAGTTTGATGAATCTGCATTGATGAAGGAGAAAAACATGCTGTGTCTGTTGCCCTTTAAAGCACGTGGTGACACCGAATATGTGTTGCTGTCCTTCCCTTTTCTGTTATTTAATCTTGATTTGTGGGGTTTTTTGAGGTTTTTTTTTTGTTTTGTTTGTTTGTTTTGGTTGGTTTTTTTGTTTGGTGGTTTGTTTTGTTGGATTTTTTTTGTAGAATATTTTGAATGTGGGGAAGTAAATACGTTTAATGTACTGTTGTGTTAAGGGTGTAGAAATTTGGCAGAAAATAAACTCACTTATGTTTCAGCTGATCCTCAGAGATCAGAGGAGCTGGGTGTAGCTGGGCTTAATTTCCAATTGGAACCAGTTCAGGACTATGTAAGTCGTGTACTGTGGCATTTATTTCAGGAATCCAGCGGGAAGGACTGGCCTCACTGGCAGAGGATTGTTGGGACGCTGGGGACCAAACCATGCAGCTGATCCTGTTGTAACCAGGTAAGGGACAGGTGACTGCAATGTACTCCGCAGTAGAGAAAAAACCCATACATTTCGCTTCTTTTCTGCACCTCTGGACAGGATATTACTTTTCATGGCCCTTTTCTCTGTGTCTTCTCCATATGTAAGCCCATTCTGCTTTTGTTATGTAAGAAACACTAACTTGACTTAGTCTGTGGTAGGAGGAGGTGGGATTAGGATGCTTCTTTGCTCACTGTATGCTTTGCTTTGATGTGCTTTTCCCAGCAGGATATGTGTGCATGTGCTAGCCATTATACACAAAGCATTCAGAAAAGATTGTGTAGTTAACAGAAGTGCAAGCTAGAAAGTGCCGTGCTGATGGCAGAACCATTGTGGACAGTCATCCTGATGCATTCGAATTCTTCCCCTTTCCAGAAGGATGCTGATGCTACTGAGTTGCTTCCTGGAAAGTAAATGCTGGCATTGTTTTTGTTTTATTTTTTGTTTAGACAGTTTTTTGCTTTGCTTATTGGTAGTTCTTAATTCTTTGCTGAAAGTAATGGTGGCTGTTTGTGGCTTTGTCCTGGTGCTGCTGCGGCCTGTGTGACCATTCTGTTCCAGCAGAAACATTCTCATCCTCTTAGTATGGATTGGCACAAGTGCAGCTCAGAGAGCTTTCAGAGGAGCTGCTGCTACCAGCCTGGCTGCAGAAATGTGCCTCATGGGCATTTTCTGCCCTTTGGCTGAGGAAAACCCTCAGTGTTCTGCCCTTGGTTGCGGTCCTGCTGGATGGCATCCATCGGTCCCCCCGACTGTTCATTCTCTGCTTTGTTCCCACACAGGTGGCAGTGCCTTGCTGTCCCTCTGTCAAGCCCTTGTGTCAAAAAGGAGCAAAACATGTTCTTGTTTGTCATTTGCTGCAGGTGGAAAAGGGACGGAAGTGGCAATAAAGTTGCTCATCCAGTTACTGGCAAGAACATCTTGCAGTTCGTAGCCATCAAGAGGAGAGACTGTGGGGAATGGGCCATTCCAGGGGTAAGGGCAAAGCTCCAGAGGCAATTGACATTTCCCTGCTGGTGAGGCCATGAGGCAGATATGGCACGTGTATGATGCAGGTGGATGTAATATACTAAGAGCCAGGGGTCAAAATGTGCAGAATCTGAGGGATAGTAATTTTTTTTTTTCTTCTCTAAGGGTATGGTGGACCCAGGGGAGAAGATCACTGCTACCCTGAAGCGAGAATTTGAGGAGGAGGCCTTGAACTCTCTGCAGAAATCACCTGAGGAGAAAGCAAAATTGCAGAAGCAGCTCCAGAAGCTGTTCAGCCAGGAACATTTTGTGGTGAGCTCTGTGTCTCTTGTGGTAGCCTCTTGAGCTGTGCGTGTAACTCGCAGCTGTATGGAACCTGAAGACGTGCAGCTGAAATGAAAATAAGTTGTGGTGCTCATGTTCTTGGAGTGTAGGCAATGGAAGAGACTGTTGAAAACTCTGTAAGGGCAAATGTGTCAGAGGGAAAGAAAAAAGTATAACTGAGTCCACCTTGTTTGTTGTGACACTGAGCTTGTTCTGGTTTGTTTGGGGCCTTATAGGTGTACAGAGGATATGTGGATGACCCTCGTAACACGGATAATGCCTGGATGGAGACAGAGGCTGTAAACTATCATGATGAAACAGGTAAGTATCTCCAGATGTGCTCTTAGTTGCCTTTTACTCCATATGTCGGTTTGAAATTGGGACTGTTGTTGAGCTGAGAATGGCAATGAAATCGGGGGAGCATGAAAGTCAGGTGTAAAATATGGGACTAGATTCTTAAACTGGTCTGTTGTTTTGGACTCTCATTTTTCACCTGTAAGATAGATCAGTCTGTTTAGGTGATACTGATGTGTTCAAGCCAGAGACTTCATGTAGTGACATTTCCACTGAATTTTGGGTAGTAGATGCCAGTTGTGAAGTTTCACATGTCACTGCTCCTAGATTTATTATCCCCCAGAAGTAGTAGAGATAGTGTATCTTTGACCCTTGTTTCCAGTACATAATAGAAAAGTGTTTCCTTGGTCATTGTCTATGAAGTCCTGAGATTCTTTTTTAGAAACAGTAAAAACTTCAGCAAGAGAGCAATTCAGAAGCCTTTATGCCTCCCTTCTTAAAGCAGTATTTTTAATTTTGGGGCTTTTAGTAAAATTTTAATTATTTTGGTTTTTTCATAAGTGTATATAAGTTTCAGAATTCAGTTTGTCTTGTAGAATAGTGTGTGAGAAAAGCAGCAGTCAAATGTTAAGCAAACAAACAAAAATCCAGGCAGATGTATTGGGTAAACTTGGGCTAATAAGTACATGTTGTCAGTATGGTTTCCAGTAACTTTTCATGCTGCTAGTGATACCCTAGGAGTGGTGACAGGGAGTTAACACCACCTCTGCCACTCAGATTTGCCTTAAAATAGTGCAAGTGTGAATAAGGTTTCTGGCACAGAATCGGTGAGAAACTTAGTTGTTTTTTCTCTGAGAAGCGGTTGAATGCTGATGCCTGTGAAGGAGCATTTTGGAAGGGCAGAACTGATAGGATGTGAGAGGGGAAAAAGCAGGAAGAAAGGATGCAATAGCATGTCCCAACTCTTGTTTTGTGAACAGGTGAGACGATGGATAACTTGCCTTTGGAAGCAGGTGATGATGCTGGAGCAGTGAAGTGGGTTGACATCAGTGAGAAGCTTGAGCTGTACGCAAGTCACAGCTACTTCATCAAGCTGGTGACTGAGAAACAGGGAGCCCACTGGAGTGAGGATCCTGGATCTGAGTGCCACGAGTGATGGAAACTTGGAACCGACAGACTCTGAGAGGAGAATAGATTTTCCTGTCTTGAAACAGATGTCATTGTCGTCCTCAGTGAAAATTCAGCTGGGAAAAACACTGGACAGTAATAAACAGAGGCTTTTTCAGAGACTTCAGATTGCTTCTTTTGATTTCTTAGCTAGTGTGAAATGAGAAGAATGTGGAGCTCTTGCTTTGCTTTCTTGGCTTCATTATTTGCAGCTGTTTCATAATATCTGCAGATCTGCATGGCAGCACTGGGATTCTGACTGGTGGTAGTTCACAGGCTCTGTATTTTTGCATTGATTCCTTTTCAGGAGAGTGAATCCCTAAGGAATGGGGGAATTGTAAGATAACCTGAATAATGACTTAAATTAAGTGCTGTATAATAAAGTGAAAATTCTTTTCTGAGTAATTTCACTTATCTTTGCAGTGGTTTTCTATTTTGAGAGATTAGTTTTCACATTTAATTACTTTTTAGTTTACAGTATGGCTGGTATTCACATCTGAATGTGTGATAGTGCCTCTGTGTAAAAAGAAAATTGTTGGAGGATGAAAATTCGTGACTGATTTGAGGAGCTGAATTTTGAGGTTCGTCTCTTCCCACGGATTACGGCAGTACAGCTGTTGTGGAGACTGCAGCATAAACTGAATCACTGGAAGGAGCAGCCTTAAAGTATAATCTTGTAAGTTGTGCTGGTTTCTTACCCTTCAGGTGGTGTAAGTAACTTGCAGTCAGGAGGCTGATGGGGGTCTTTTATGGCATTTATGCTGCTAACAGGGGCTGCACAACAGTTGCTGACATTTCTGCCTGTGTTTTTAATCAGTTGCTGTTAATTGTGTACTGGTGTCAGGAGTTAGTGACAGCTAAAAGTTGATGTTGAGACCTGAGGACTTCAGGAATTTTGATCCATGTGTTGAAGTAAGGTGGTGATAAATGTCATGGTCTGGAATTACCTTGTGTAACTGTACTGTGACACACTCATGCGCTGTTGAGACTTTATCCACATCCTGCTTAACTAATGAATGGGTTAAGGGCTTGTTCCCTTTCAACCCTACCCCTGCCTCTCAATTAGCAAGTGAAACCTGAAGGAGTCGTGGGTGTTTATGCAGGAAACCCTGGGAATCTTGCAGAGTTATTAGTATGTTTCCTTTCAAAGGAAAAGGTAATGCCAAGAGGTATTAATTTTTCTTTCAAACCTTGCTCACCTCTTCCTGCCCATCTGATTTGTTGTGTGATGTGATACATCATGCAGAGCAGGCCTCCAGCAGCATAGTTGGGTTGTGAAAGTATGACCCACAAGAGCAGACTCTTCTTATGGATTCAAGGATGTGGATCTGCAGTCTCTATATATACAGTTTTTAATGCTCTGGCTTGCATCAGAGAACCACAAAATGTCACGAGTCATGCCTTCTTCAGATGTTTTGGGTGAGTAGTTTACTTCTCAGCTGATAAAAACAACAGGTTTTTCTCATAACAACCCCTACTAATCCTTGGAGGATTGACAGGCTTGGCAGTGGAAATGTTACAAAAGGAATATTTGTTGTTTGTTTTTTCAGTGTAGATATTCTGACTGTAGCAATGCTGGAGGAGTACTTGGGCGATAATACTGAGAGTACTGAAGCTGCAAGCTGAGAGGCAGCGTAAGTATTTTCTTTTTGCTGAAGAAATGGGAACTTGTGAATTAAAGTCATTACCTTTTGAGGTCAGCTGTGTACTGGCAGTGTACTTGCAGTTTGAGGGCTGTACTTTCTGCCATCCAACTCTGTGTGGGTTAAACAAAAAGCAGAAAGAGCACATAAGCAATAGGCTGCAGTCAGGCAGGAAAAGTGCTGTCAAAATTGCTTTCTCCCCCAAGACATTTGAAGTCCCAGAGAAAGGATCTTTTCCAAATGGAATTAGCGTAGAGAATATGTGTAATCCAGGCTGAGTTATTTACACATTGCTGTGTGATGTTGCAGAATGGGAACTGAGCAACAAGTCAGGATTATGGAAAAAAAGATCTGGCAGTGAAACTGGTTTTGCTGAGAAATAATCTCTGGTTTGTGCAAAAAGTTCTTGTGTTGAAAATAATCACAGCTTAGTTCATTGTATCCCACGGCATCAGGCTGGCATTGGACTACGATTATCAGCCCTTGCTGGTTTGGGAGCAAATTAGCAGGGGGTGAGGGGACTTCCAGTGTTTAAGCTACCAACATAGCATTTCTGAATCCCATCTTCTTTTTATTGGAGAAGTGACGTGGTTCAGGTGAAAGGTGTTTGCTGATCATCCTTTGCAGGAATAGCATTTGGGGCTTTTTCCTTAAAGCAGAACATGCCTAGAGTATTTTCAGTGAAGTGCTTACCTTAAAATCACAAATTTATGGGGATTCAGGAATAACCTCATCCCATCCTGGTTTTTTTATGCTTAAATTGTGCCTCTCTTGAGGCGAGGAAAAGATGGGTAATGGTGAAAGAAACAGAATTTTCTTTGACAAAATTCTGACAAAACCCATATATCCAAGTAGACTTCTATTTTATTTGAGACTTCTATGCAGAGTGTTAAGCTGACAATACAGTAAATAAAGGAAACAAGTCCTATTTCAGTGTGTGGTAAAATCTACATTCTATAATTCTACTGAACAGTTTTGTGAACAGCTTAGTCATTAGGTTAGTAGTATTTATTGGTTCAGAGAGATCATAGGTGGATACATGTGGGGGAAAACACTGGTTGTTTAGCTATGAACCATTTGAAGTAGTTAACTTTTTCTGCTGTTAATGAACGTAGAAATTTTCTGCACTTGTGTTATTTGATAAGAATCCAGTGAACCTTATTCCACCTTTTTCTTGAAAGCCGTGAAGCTGTTAATTACAGAAGTAAGCAGGATTCATCAATTTTAGTGCAGTACTGGGAGTCTGTTCAGCTGGGCTCAGAAAAGGAGATTTTCATTTATGTCTTCTGCAACAAAGAAGAAAACATTATTAACATTTTGTTCCAAAGAGACATTTTTATGCTGTATCACTATCAATAAAGTGACTGATGCTATGAATGAGCAATCGCTGGCAGAAGTATACGTGTATTAAGATAACTCCTTACAGCTTTCTTCCTTCATGACTGGTAAATTGTCATCAGAAGAGCTGGAAAAATTCTGGGAAGAGTGAAGGCTCCGTGAGTCTGACCTCTGACCAGAATCAGTCTCCACTTAAAATGAGGGACTTGCTAGTGGGATTTTGAACACATTTCTTCAGTCTGCTTGTTTGGCCAAATGCCTTCTGTCGTGTAGCTCTTCTGGGATTAACCTGTGCTACGTTGTTAACCCCGTTGCCCTTTTGCAATCTTGTTATTACTGTTCTGTTTTCCTCTCAGCACAGTAGCCATGGGCTTCTGCTTACAATTTCTTTGCCTTACGTTGAGGTCTGAGTAATGTTCTTGATGGGAACATTCTGTCAGGTACATCTGCCTATTCTTTCAGGTTTACCTTCCTTAATCCCAAAGCAGTGGCACCATTCCTTCAAAGCGATGAATTTGTCCTGGTCTCCATCGCACTCTTGGAAGAAGCGCGTTATGCAGTGTTCCATGGGAACAAGGGAGGCTCTCAAAGGTGCGAGCTCCGAGTGTGTTAATAACCTGAAAGAAAGGGCAGGTATGGAGAGCTGCATTTCCTTAATAAATCAGCAGGATTATCAAAGGTGACCTAAGGTGCTAGAAGACAACAATGATGGCTTTATTAGAGATGCCTCAGTGGATTTTGTTATGGTGCTTCAGTAGTGAATCTGTCCCAGGTCATTGTAAAGATGTCTAATATCTGATGAACTAAAATGCTTTTGCTGCATGTTTGTTTGCTAACGTCTTTCTTCACAGACCAAGTATTGCTTGTGTAGTAATTACAAGTATTGCAAGGAGCGACTAGCTCACAACTCATCACTTGTGGAGTTTTGCTGTTAATCCTCAGGAGATCAGGCTTGCAAAAGTGCTTAGCTGTGTTCTAAAACAGTAGGTGTGATTGTTCTGAGGTATTGAAGGTCTGAACTTGGAAATATGGATTCCATCACTGGGTGATGCGACCAAAAGCTTGAAATCTGAGTCATGTTCTCAGAAGCTGGAGGCTTCCTCTGAACTGTGACTATATCTGCTCCTTAAACTGAGAGACCCCTGTGGTGTTAGTTGAAAACTGTGCATACCTCACTAGTGGATTTTTGCTGCCAGAGCTCTGTCCTTTGTACTTAGCCTGTTGCTCTTAGCTTCAGTAATAACGGGATTTCTTCCTGGCTGAGAGCATTAGTAGGTATTAAGACACTGTAGAGCTTACGGTGTAATACATGATCATGCAAGGCAAGAGGATAGCAGGTTCTGACCTAGGATATGACCAGGAAAACAGTGAGGGAAAAAGTTCTGTTAGAAAGGAGAGGATGTTGGCGTCTAACAGCTGAGGGACTGGTTTTATATGTAGAGAATCCTTTGAGTGGTTTAGAAAAGTAAAACAGCCTGAGTTTAATCAGCAAATCAGAACTGAACCACAAATATTTTTTTTACCTGTCAACAGGGTGCTGATCAAGCTGGTGAAACTGCCAGTGCACAGGATACACATACATGTGGTAATTTTTCTCAAAGTCGTGCAGAAGTAGCTCAACGGGGTGGTCACCAGCCACAAGGCGCTTGTCATTCTGGTAGATCTTTTTGACCTGAACACAACACAGAAATTGTTATTTTTTGTTTAGGGATGAAGATCTGTCCTGAAGAGAACTATCTGGAAAGAAGGTGTATGGGAGAAATGAAACTTGATAATAAAATACCACTGGGGAAATGGGTTTTAGTGTTGGTGACCGTATGCAGCGTGAAAAAGCTTGCCTCAGGTAGTCCAGGACATTTTTGTTGCTGTCCATGTCAACTTTGGCAGTAACTAGAAAGGAAGTGAAATTCTTGTGGCTTAATTGTCAAACTCAGCTGAGGGGGGCAGTAGCCTCAGCTTGGTAGGAGATTAAACTGGTTTTATCACATCTTCTGCCCTGAGGCAAGCAACTCATGTTTTGGTGTGAAATAAGCCATCTCAGAAGTCATCTAATTCATACCATTTAGTATGAGATGTTCTGAGCTGGTCCATGTAACTGCATGGTCTTATTTGAAAAGGATTGCTGACCTTATTCCTTTGCTTTTCAGTTAGAATCCCAGAATTGTTCAGGTCACGTTCATAATATTGAACAAGGATGTTCTTAAGCCAGTCTCGCATCCGGAGGGGAAACTGATCCACTTCATAATCAGTACAGGGGGGGATGTCTGTGCCAAAGAGGAAAGCTTTTGTTAACAAGTCATCTGTTAAGTCCCCATTTGAGCATTTCTGAGATTTAATATCTCACTGTCAAACTTCCAGTTAAACTTAAAATTGATGGATGTGTTAATACATAAAATTGTGAAAGCACCTAATGCGTGCAGTTATAAATCTACAGTTTTTTGGTGCGCGTGCTTAACCAGTCGTGCAAGCCACGACCTTTATATATCTGGGCAGCTCCTGAGTATAGCTGTGCAGTGAAGCTCTAATCAGTCAGTTGCTTAAAAGCAGAGTTTTTGACAGCGAAGGAATATTCTGGCTGGAATGCCCTTTCCTCCTACCATATGCAGCAGTTGAAGAGGTTGGAAATCAGTTCTGGCTTTTAGATCCTGACTTCCACTTTTGGCGTCTAAGTTTGGTTGTTGTTTGTTGGTTTTTTGTTTTCCATGGGGGTTTGAGATGGACATTTTCATTTATTAACTCTCTGCGAACACTGCTTTTCTGGTCAAGGATTTACAAAAATCTTCAGAGGCTGTAGCAATAGGACCATATAAGACAGTGCAGGGGGAAGATAAGGTCAACAACAAATTGGTGTAAGTACAGGAGAGATGTCTAGGTTTCAGATGCTTTTTAAACATGTTTAGGGTTTTGAAGGTCTTAATTAGCAGATAATTGATGCACGAGTGGCAGATTACAGGAAGAAGGGTGGTTTAGGGCTGGCGGATGGGTTAAGGCTACTGTTTTTTTTATACCTACATGAATTCTTCAAAGAAAAACAAGCTTACATTTGCAGGAGCCCATGTAGTCTAGGTGCAGCTGGCGTCCCATTTTTGTCCCTTCCAGTTGACATTTGGTGCCAAAGAGTTGACATGTGCCATCATAAGTCTTGTTATCCGTACCACAAACCTAGAGGAGGCAGGAAAAGCAAAATCACCACTCCCCCACCACTGTGTTGAGAAAAATCCTTGTCACTCATAGAGGCATTACAGTAATAAAAGCATCATTAACACGTGGTGAATACCCACAGGGAGTACATGTGATCAGAAGTATTGGAAATATTAGTTGCTGTATGCCCACATGAGGATTAGTTGTCTGTACTTGCATGCCCAGTTTTGCAACGCTTGAGTTTATTTTTGTGGTTGTAATAGAGCCTCTGAGACCCTGTGGGATTATTTCACTCAATATGTACTCAGCATGTGCTCTAAACCACCACATGAATACGTGGAATTTTTAGTGGCACGGAGAAGCTACAATCCCTGAGACTGAGTGAAGCAAGTCAGTTACTGTGCAGTTGTGTGGGTTCATACTGCTCTCAAGCCATAGTCAATGGGTTTCGGTGCTTTATGCTTAATTTTGCCATTACTGGAATCACTCAAACTCACTTGCATGCTTTTTAGGGTGTACTCATTCTAAATAATAGCAGAGGAACATGTTATTTTGTGAACACTTTAGGTGGCTTTCCCCAGTCTTGTGCACCAGGTGAAATACTCACATGCTCATAGTCTTTGGTGGGAGGGCAAGCAGCAGGATCTTGGCAAATGCAGCGCGGTTTCCCTTGTTTGTCTGCATGGCAGACTTTGCCTCTTTTGCAGTGGAAGTTCCGACATGTGTCTGGCAATCCTAGCAGGAAAGAGGGGCTGTTAGAGGTGATGAGATCAAGCCAAGTGTTTGTCAGATACTTCTGACAGCCAAAGCAAAATACAGCCCAATATTCACCACAAAGTTCAAGTGCATTTTTAAGTTTGTTAAAATGAAGCTGGATCTCGTATTGAATAAAACAAGCCAAACTTTAAATGAGGATTTTTGTGAGACTTCTAGCAGTCCAAGGTTTGAGTTGGATGGGGAAATAATTTTCTCAGAAAAAGCTGTTTGTTCTGTAAGGACTGACATTCACTTCCAGCTTCCTTTGGTGAAACATATCCCATCTGTCTTTGCTGAATCAAGCACTGGCCTTTGTCCCACTCGCACTTGAATTCAAGCT
The DNA here is from genome assembly GCA_013397755.1 of Cnemophilus loriae. Taxonomy (NCBI): domain Eukaryota; kingdom Metazoa; phylum Chordata; class Aves; order Passeriformes; family Corvidae; genus Cnemophilus; species Cnemophilus loriae. The sequence continues at coordinate 12,785 of VZTF01000081.1, forward strand.
ACTGTTCTGAAACTGAAAGCTCTCAGTGCAAGGTAGTTCCAATTTCTGTATAACTGGCACAAAAATTTGTGCACTGCCTACAAATGTTTTTCACAAATTACTAAATCCAAGGGAGTATGGAAGGAATTCTCTGGGAACACAGGATTAGGCACAAGCATAGTTCAGTCACGTGAAATCCCATGCTGCAAAAGGCAGAAAAGAAATGCAGACCAGCAGATTCCCCAGCTGCAGAGAGCTGAGAGTTACATGACAGCTTTGCTCGGGGCTTACCGAGGAGAGCCTCCTCATTCTTGTCGCTGACACTTTCCATCTCACCATGGGAACTGCCTGCAGTCTTAACCTGCACAGTCACAGAGGCACAAGCAGAAAGTTGTGGTAAATCTTGGGAAGAAAAAAAATACTTGGACAAATTTTTTTCAGGTCCAAATATAGAGCTGACTGAGGCACCGCTCTGCTTGCAGCAGAGAGAGGTTGCTATGCAAAATGTGTGAGAAGAGCATAAAGCCTCTGCTAGTATTAGTATGCTCTTGCTATTTGGGGAAAAAATAGAGTGGGAGGTGGAGAGAGAGAGAAATGGGAGCTCAGTAAGGCCTGAGTTTCTTATAATTATTCTGTGGACTCTAGTCCTGCCTTTCCAAGCTGTTCACTTTTGTGTAGTAGCGTTTAAAACCTTTGTGAGAGAGGAGTGAACAGGCTGGCCTAGTAAACTGGACACTAGGTTTCAGGTTTCGTATCTGTGTATCTGTATTTACTTGTGTGTTTCCTTAGACACCCCACTGGGGCTGGAGCTCTTACGTGAATGTTGTTCGCTTCCTTTCTGGTCCAATTCACCTAAATGCTGTGTGCAGTGACACAGTGTGAACCAGAGGAATAGCGAATAGAAGGGGAGATGAGACTTCTGCATATTAATATGTTATTACACCTGTTTTCCTCCAACAGGTCATTTCAGTCATCAGGAATTTAAATTTGGAACTGGTCCCTCTTCCTCTTTTTGTAGCACTCCAATTTTATTTTAAAGATAATTTACCTTATCTTCACTGTCCATTGAATTCATGTTCTGAACAGAGCTATTCATTTTCAGTTGTTGCTTGTTGTCAGAATTAGGTGGCTCATGATCATAATAATCTCGTTCAGAGTTATCAAGGTCTTTAATCTTGACAATTTGGTAATCCTCAGTCTCTCTATCAACTGCAGTGTCATCTTCAGTGGTTCCTTCCCCTTCAGGCTCGGTACTGGTGCTCTCCTGGTCATTACTCTGGATTCTCTCCTCTTCCTCATAGGCTGTTTCTTTCCAGGTATTGCTGAGATATGCCTCACCATCAGTGTCACCACTGTCGTGACCATCATTGTCATCACTGTCTTCCCTATCTTGTATTTTCACCACTGTGTCATGATCACTCTGATAGTTCACTTGAATATTGTCTTTTCTCTCTTGACTTTGCTGTTTGCCATCCTGATATTCATTATGGTTTTTTTGAGAGAGGGGGATTTCTTCTTTATAAGACTTCTTCTGGCTATTCTCCCTCTCTTCTTCCTCTAGGTCAAATTTCTCGCTGTGTCTCCTGGTTTTCCAGGTTGGTTGGCTGGAATCTTTCAGGAGTTCATCTGATTGCATGCTGTTCTCATGTTGCTGTCTTTTGTATCGGTCACCTTGACGTGTCTGGTGGCCTTTGTGCTTTGTGTCTCTGTAATCAGTTTCTTCACCCCATTCCTCGTCCTCTTCTTCCATACTTTCCTCTTCATTGCTTTCACTGTTTTTTTCAGACAGGCCAACAGCATTTTTGTTGTATTTCCACATGTTATTCTCATGATGAAGGCTGAAAGCACCCACAGGATGTTCTGCGTGGCCTGGAAGGTGTCGGTTTGCCGTGTTCCCATGTTTCTCGTGCTTCCTGAGCTGGTCATGCTCAGAGCTGGACTGTTCTCTGCTGCTGCTCCCAGAGTCACTGTCCTGGTTATCAGAAGCCAAACCTAGTTTATTGTGCAGTGCAAGGAAATCGATGCTTTTCAGGCTGTTCACTTGATGCTCGCTCCCAGTTCTTCCTTGTTTCCTAATGGTCTGGGGCTCATCCCTGTCTTCAGTGCCTGGTACTGACACCTCTGGTTTTAAGTTTCTGGGACTGGGCAGCAAATCATCCTTGTCTACATACCCCGTATTCTCTTCTTTTGAGGCTTCAGGGTGAATATATTCACTCTTAAAAAAAAAATTAAAGATAACAAATAGATTAATAAATCTTAGGATTTATTTGAAGTTGATGGAGTGTTATTTTTGTCTTGTATTGCAAAGCACAACACTGGCTTTATTTGTTTTCTTTGTATGTGCTCCTCTTAAACTAGCCCAGAGCATGAAATTTACAGCTGATGTCCCTTCTCTTTCTCTGCAAATCTGTTCATCTGTCCCTTCTTTTATTGCTGGAGTTTCTGGAGAGGTCTATGCAACTCTGTTTCAGAGACAGATGCATATGGGTGTCTTGTGATATCTCAAAATGCTTAATTAGTGTTTTAGTCATAACTCCAGGTGCTTGTAGGCTGCAGTAATTATCGCTTACCTCAGAGAAGAGGGATGCGAAACATAACTTCCTACACAGATAAGGGAAAAATAAGGGACCTGGGAAAAGAAGGTGCCTTTCACAAGGTGTCATGGTAGTAATTCCTGAGGAGTGCCCTGCATTGACTTCATATATTCATCTGCTTCGAGTCTGATACACCACGGCTTCCTGGCTGAAGTCACCAGCAACTATCGTGTGTGGTGACAAATACTGTATCATAAGATCAACAACAGATATTTGAGTGCCTTTTTTTTTTTTTTCCCCTTATTCTGTCAAGCCAATAGCAAAACTAGTACCTTCAGTGGAAAAGGTTGAAATGCTTGAGGAGAAAGCAGGTATTAAAATGACTGTCGGATCTTGCTGCAGCAATTGCCTTTCTGCTGCTGTGTGTATTTCTGAACAACACCTATGGATGTTCAGTGTTGCTTATTGCTTACAGCAATACAACACCTGATGCTGATTTTTCTTAAAGCTTTTGTGGGGTTTAATTTGAGAAGAATGGTCCTTCTCAGCATCCAAGTTGCTGGAATAGTTTTTCCTTTAGTTTGGGCAGTCTCATGACTGCTTGGAAACAAACACTCCACTCACAAATACTTAGACAAATTTTTTTAAAAAAAGGTAGGATTGGAAATATTAATTTGGTTCTTGTAGGTCAGCTGTATTCTATTTCCTAATGTCAAAGTGGTATCTTAATGTTTTACAGTTTGGTCTTTTGCCTGGTGTGGGAATAGTACTGGGAAATATATTCACTGTATCAGTTCCAACTCTCACTTTTTCAGGGGAAGATTGTATGTTTGCTCAAATCTAACAGAAATTCACTGTAGAGCTTTTCCAAAGTTCTACAGATACAGAAAACACAAGGCCAAACAGTCTCTAAGATTGTCTGTTGTGGGTGCCTGTGCTTGAAGCAGCAGTTTGAGAAAGATTTGGCTCATGTCTTGATGGGAAGCCTTGTCCTGCACCTGTCCTGCACCTGTCCTGCAGAGGTGTGCCTGGATATGGCTTCCAGATGCTGCTTTCTGTTATACCTTGGTCCCCTGGATAAAATCAGCTCTTAGAACTCGGGTGCTCGTGAAGGAACTTGGGCAAATTTCAGTCACTGTCTGTGATTAGATAATGTGGGGGAGAACTGGCCTTTGATAGACGATGCATACACTTGGAACTGATGATTCATGGGCTGTTGCAAGGTTTTGTTTTGGTGCTAGTGTCTTCTGTGTGTTATTTCTGGTAGACAGGTGTAGGCTACAAACTAATGTTTATACCATTTCCTCTGCTGGGTACTTCATTAGAAGAAGTTAATTTTTTGTTTTTCATAGTGCAGAGCACCATCTGGATTGATATGAAATGTATCTGGAAGGCTGTACCGAGTGGGATATAATTTATAATTGAAAATTTAAAAAAGGTTAGCATAAGAGTTGGGATTTGAATCTCTTACTACAGAGCATGATCTGAGTTTAGTAGTTCTGAAACATCCAGTGGCTTGGGGCCAAAATCCATTGTGTCTGAGCCACAAAGGCTCACCAGAACAGTGCAATAAAAAGGAATATTAATTTGGGTCAGCCACGAATGCAAAACCGTGGGCTCTGTCATTAGCACACATATGTGGCATAGGGAGGGCTGGTGAAATCCTGTCTCATTGCCATCAGGGCATCTGGCACGTCAGCCCCAGCGTACTCTGCCAGGACAGGATGTGTCTAACGCTCTGCACTGTGAATAATGGAACATATGGTGGCTAAAATTCTTACATGTTTGAGACTGCATATGATCCCCTGGTGTGGTAAACTGAGGGTTTCATCTTCCTCCTGTACTGGAGCTGTGGTAACCACAGTTCTGACTGTCACTGGAGCTTATTGCTTGTACAAATATGGGTAATGGTGACATGTGGGGATTCATTTAAGGTAATTTTGTCAGTAAGTGAAACTTCCATTTTGAGCTTTAGATTTTGTCCTGTTTGCAGTTGTTTAATATGCAAGACATAAGATACTTGGTACTAATTCTTGAGGTGAGAGGGCCTAAAGTTTTTTAGCATAAATCAATTTGCCAACCAGTATGTATGTGCTAACGTGTTTTTATATTTGAGATGAATAATGTAAGTTACTTCCTATAGTTTAAAGAATAAGAAGAGTACCTTTTCTGGATTTTTCTGTCTGTGAGTTCTGAGCTTGTGGTTTACAGGATGAGTCTAAAAAAGACAAATATATGAATATCTGCACATCCATAAAAATCTTGTATAGGTCAATTGGATAACACAGAATATTCTCAGATTGGGAAATTAAGTGCCTGGTAATAATAGCATGATGAGGACTTACTGCAATAGCAAAAACTGGTCCTAGAAGACAAACGAAGAGAGCTACAGCCTTCATGCTTTCCAGATCTTGTAGAGGACAATAGTTAATGGTAGAGGGGTAGGGCTTAGAGGTTTCCTTTCTGCAAGAAGCATGAAAACAAAACAAGTTAGGATTCGGGTATAATGACCTAGAAATGACTTTGTATCTTGGTTAGTCTGGAGACCCACAAAATTGCCATGCAGTGTCCTGTAAACTCAGACCATCTTAACTAGAGGACACTCTGGTCTCAGTTCTTTGGCAGAGATTAAGCTGTAGGCGGTGTTCACAGACTCCAGTGGGTGTTACTGAAAGGCAGAGTTGTGAATGGACATAGGTTGAGTATTTAAATATTTACAAATACTTGTAAGTATTTATCCACGCCTCTGAAATACTACTTTGTGAAAAATGCCTCTTTTTTATTGAACTCTGAGGCAGTGCCTGTTTGTGGCATCTCTACGGCTGAGGTGCCCCTGGCTGCTCCACTCTGTGTCTAGTGGGAAGAATTAAGTGGTGAAGTTCTGCTCAGCAGGTCTCCAAGCTCAGAAGTGCTGCCCAGGCTGCTGGAAGAATGGGTGCAGCCGTGCTTTGGATGCAGTCCTGTTTCTGTGTTTTCTCGGAAATTGTCACCTGAAGTGTATGCTTTTGGAAGATCCCTCTGTTAAACATTGTTTAATGTCATTATCTTTCAGTTAATGAAGATCAAAATACTCATTAGTGGGGCATATCTAGTATGCAATCCATTTTTTCTTGCAGTTAGTCTCCAAATTACCTCTCGACTAATTATCTATTATCTCTTTGGCCTTCACAGTTAGTTGTCTAAGATGTTTTCAGAGGGAAAGGCAGAATACCACAAAAGCCATTAATGAGCATATGCAAAATGCCTCACTGGGCTGGATATGGGCAGTCACTTCAGATCAAGGCAAGTGTTGTTAGACTGAGGGTTATGCAGGCAACTTGTCAGAAACGCAGGAAATTATCCAGTTTCATGTAAAGCCCTAAAACCTGCATAGTGTGCTTTTTGAAGGCCTGGCAAGTGACTAAGGAAAGAAGGGTTTGAATGTCAGGTAGGCTTTTCTGTTTCTTTCTGTTCCTGGTGAGCAACACAGATCTGGGCATGTCACTTAACTGAGTTTCCTTTTTTAAATCTCTCATTTGTCGTATTTGTTTTGGTAAACTTGTTTGAGAGTTATAAATGAAAAGTTCTGCGTGTTGTATTTTATTTATAATTGCAGTTTTCCAATTTGGCTTGTGTCTCTGTCTGTGAAAGTTGCTTCTCCCGCCTTTGTCCAAATAATGAAAAAGTAGTTGGAATAAATCTGAGTTAAGGTGGCAGTACAGGGCTTTCGTAGTTTCTTTTCTCATTAGTAGCAAGCCCACAGCAGCCCATAGGAAGCATAAGCCTCGAATTCAGTATTTGGTCTTGAATAAGTATTGAATTATTAGGGAAGCCTGACCACACTGATTGGAGTGTCACACTGTGAGATTCTTTTTTTGCACCGAAATCTAAGCGGGGAGGCACTTCATTCTTGCTTTAATTTCCGAATAAGTCCTACAGAAGAGAATTTTTAAAAGCAAGCTTTTGTAACATATAAGTTTAATAGAACGATCAGAAAGGAATGATTAAACAAGACACTATTTTTAAAAGCAGGGAGACATCTCCCTGGGAAAATGAAGTCATTGTGCTCTGCAGGAGAATCTGTAGGAAAACTTAGCCAAAAGGTGAATAGGAAAATTTCGTGAGTATGATGGGGTTTTTGAGCAAGAAATGAGGAATTTAACAATACTCCAGCTTGGGTTATTGAGCAAGCAGTGCTATCGAGGAGTACTGGGTTTGCATGGCAAGGTTTTTGTGGCAGGAGGTTACAGGGCTGCCATTCTAATAGTGTCAGCAGTCACTTGAAACACTCATCAATGCCATGATTTTTTAAGAAAAACATAAGTGTGATACTTTTAAATTACAACTAGTATAGCACATTCCTGTTTCTAGGTCTGTTTCAAAAGCCCTTGTGAGAGCCTGAGTACATTATAGATGTAGAAGCTGGCTCATGTGTGCACACACATAAAAGTAAAAGGCAGAGTTTGAGGCAGATATCTGACCTGAGTAAAAGAAGAGATCACATCAAGAAAATAAATATTAAAGCATAAAACTATTTCACTCATTCTGTACCAGTAAATAGCTGCTAATGAGAATTGATCCCTCTGCTGCTGCCAGTTTTACAGCTGCAAAAGCCATTGAGCATAAGTCCTTGATGGTTGAGTGTAAAAATATCAAAACCAAACCAACAGTATTTCAAGATAAGTTAAAACAATTTTTAAACAAACCATTCACATTAACTTAATGTAATTGTTTAATCTCTTTTGTTTTCCTTCTACCATTTCATTTTATTTTCTACTTGTTTAGATCTGAGTTTTTAGAGCTGGGGTTTGCTTTTTTTTTTTTT
>VZTF01000081.1:20128-59648 GCA_013397755.1 Cnemophilus loriae
TTTTAACCAGAGCTCTCTGTAATTTAAGACCAGATCAAGTCAAAATGAGCTGCTTTGATTTAATTTGAGGAGGATCAAAATGGGACTTACTTATTTAGGCAGAATTATTTTGACATTATTTGGTGGGTTTTGTCCTCTCCCAGAATTTGCATTTCTTTCATGGGCTCCCTGTTTGGTACATGTTTTCACTAGATCTACTAACACATTTTTGAAAGGTTCCTCCAAGGCCAGCCAGAGTTTCTCTCTCTCTTCTCCAATGTGAGAAAAGAAGGGTAAATCTGTTTTTTTGGCCTTGTCTATTGGACTAAGGTTCCTAAACTGGTATTTCAAGAGATTGTTGAACAATTGGGAAATCAGGTCACACCTTGGCTTTCAGCTGGACCACTGTATGGTCCCAAAGGAGCCGTGTACTTTTCTTGGCTCTTGTTGGCCATAATGCTTTATTGGTTTGCAGGATCACTGGAAAAATAATTATTCCAGTGGTAAGATAAGGGTTTTCTTCCTCAACACAGTAACTACACAGTGTTTTCTCTTACAAAGGACATTTCTTTCTGTTCTAGACATAAACACCTGAAATGTGTTATCCTTAAAACAGATGATACTGCATGAAAGCTTCAGCTATTCTGCAGTAAGTGGAAAAAAATTGCAGAGGGTTAGATATAAAGCATTCTAAAGTTTTAATTAAGAATAAAGAAGAAACAGTACCATAGCAGTAGAAGAGATGCTCCTTCTTGGCCTGCCAGTGATGTACTGGAAATCCTTGAGCCTTTCAAAATGTTGCTGCTTTTCCTGAGATGTATTTTGGTGTCTGAAACAGACCCTCTCAGCAAGTGCCTTGTGCTGCAAGCTTCATGAAGGAAGATGGTACTCTTTGGGTCATGGTGGAACAAGGAATCCTAGGCTTCCATGGGATGAGGTGGGGGCAATGGGCTAGTGGAATTCTGCTGGATTAATTGAATCAGAAGGACAATTTAGTGCTCACAGGCTCCGGGCCAGTGGAGCTCAGCGGCTGTGTGGGAAGGACATATTTAGTGTTTTGCAGGGAGGGGAGCCAAAGGGAGCGGGTGCAAGAGTTTCTGCTGCATCAGCTGGTCCCAGAAGAGCTGAACTCAGGGATCTGCTGGGGCAGCCACACTGTGGGCCTGGGGGAAAGTGGAGCACAGGGGATGCCAGTCCCTGCTAAACTGCTCGGTGTTGTTTCAGTATGCTGCATATGGTGCGTGTAAGCCTGCAAAACAGTAGAAACTCTAAATTAAATGTGTAAAACCCAGCACTGGTTTGAGGCTCTTGCATAACTCTGAGGAGTTTGTGATTTGGAAGCTGTTACCATGGCTGTGCTGCCTGTCTGCCATAGCGACGGCGCAGAGCAAGCTGGTGAGGAGTGGAAACCTCTATGAGCCTGTGCAGCACAGGGTTTGCAGCTTTTGGTTCTGCAAGCAGTAATGAGTTTATTCTTTTTTTTTTTTTTCCCCTCATTATTCCAAAAATGCTCCACCTGAACCAGAATACTTTCTGGGAGGTTGTCCAGAAATAGTGGAGAGGATACACCAGTGTAAGGGCAGAGGCACTTCCTGTGATAAAGTCAGCAGATCCAGCCTCAAATTCCCTATTCTGCCCACATCTTCTCTTCCTAAGGAGGACGCTTTGCATATTGTGTTGACATGACTGGAAGAGAGGTTGAAGCAAAACAAAATGAACTGTGTGAATGGTAAGAATTGTAATGCAAGTGCTGAAAATTCAGTCACTTTAGATAATATTTTAATATGGTTCTCTTTAAAGTTACAGTTTTACTGGCTTCTGCGCTGTTCATCCAAAAAGGTAATAGACATTGGGGGTTGATTAGACAAGATACAGTGAGAAATGTACAAAAATTGACCATGTTTTATGTGGCCAAAGGTGAAGTTTATCGTTAATAAAAAAAAAAAAACAAACCAGAAAAAAAGAGCCTGAAATCACAGCTGAGCCCTCGCTCTGTAGAACAAGCAGAAAAAAACCCCTTTGACAAAAGCCCATGAGAAATTCTTTAAATCCTTTCCCCTTTTATCTCTGCTTCTCTGCCTGGAAACTAATTCATGCCTATTGGAGTTGAAATTCTGCTGGTCTGTCAGCCAGTCAGTGTCTGAAAGGAGTGGGGATATTTCAGAACTTCCCGTTTGTTTTTTCTTTTGTTGTGCACACTGAAAAGATGATTGGTTTTATCTATTCAAAACTTTGTTGTGTGCTGTGCTGTACCATCGGATTAGCTTTACTGGGTTATCAAAGATAAGTGGCTTTCCCGTGATTTTTCAGTATTCCAGACATGGACTCTCAGCTGACAGAAGAAAACTGTTCAGGTGGCTCCCCAGAAACTAGGACAAGTACACCAATGCTAATTTTATGGTAGCTGCATATTAACTCTTTTTGTCATAAGATTTCTGATAATGCCTATTAACATTGCCTTGAAGTTCTTAATTTACAAAAAATAAAAGCGCCAGACTGTGAAGAGCTGTGCAGAAACTTGAAGTGGAAATTTGTAGGAGTTTGAAGGTTATTATTGGAAAACTGTATGTGATCTGTAGGCTTTGGCTGTTTCTGTGTTTAAACAGCGTTCTTGGGACTTACAGGGCACTGGGGAGGAAACGTTTTGATTTTGAGGACATTGAGGGATTATACATTGTTTATCAGAGCTGTTACATATTTACAAAATATTTCATTAAACAAAATTTTCTAGCTTTGCGTTTGATGACAAAATGCTTTGGTTGAGAGGATCTCTCGTTGCTTTCTGATGTTAGCAGGGGGCCTGACCCTGTCTTGGAGCCATCAGCCCTAGGGCTCCAGTCCTCAGCCAGTCCCACTGCGTCAGGCAGTGTGCTTTTTGGAAACCTTTCCAGTGGTGGGTTAGTAATTCTCTGCCCAGAAAGAGGGGCTGTGCCATCGAGGTGAAGTATGGGGGGAAGAGGGGAACCAAGTAGCTGCTGAGCTAAGTGAAAGGGAGGATATGCAGCAAACAATAGAGAAAGATTGAACACAGAAGAAAGAAGACAGATGAGTACAGGGAGGTGAAAAAAATTGTTTTATCTGTCTTACTGTGACACCTGCTAAACAGACGCTTTAAACAAAGGAAGAAGAGCAAAACCTCAGAGAATTTTGCGTTATATTTATTAATGTGCCTGCCTTGCATTGTGTTCTCTGGCAGCAAAGATGTGTGGGTCTGACTGACTGTTGGGGGAGATGGAGTTAGGCTCAAAAGACATTTGTTTTTATTGGAGCTGCCTGCACCTCTGCATGCTCAGTCCAGCCAGAGGGTTCATGTCTCCGTCCACAAGAGAGTGGTGTTGAGCCATCCACTTCCAGACCACGCACAAGGGTTCAACTTACAGGTTTTTAAAATGTAAATTTTAACCTCAGTGCTCATTCTGATTTACAAATAAAGTCTGACTGTTCCATCAAATATGCTTTACCCCAAAATGAAAAGGTGTAAGCAAGTCGGAACTCAAGTATTTTGGTGTAGATAAAGAAACTGTGCGTGTATACTGGCTATTATATCAACAATATAATACATAGCTATGTATCTATGTTTTTCCTCTTTTTACTAGAGAGGAAAAAAAAGAGCAAAAAGAACCAAAAATGACAGACAGACATGAAACAGTTGTAGTGTGATTGCAGTCAGTGCTGATGTGTGTGTGCCATGGAGTCCCGGGTGGTGAAGATCACAGTCTGAACACCACAAGAGTGGTGTTCAGAGGGCTCTAAGCACATCCCTGGTTGCCCCTTAGCCATTACTTAGCAGCCAATCAGGAAAGTTAGGGAAGTCTCGGTGTAATTTCCTTAAAAAAAGGTGCATCTGAAGCCTTTCATGAGCCTCTGAAATGGCCTTCATTTAGATAACTGTATAAATTATTTAGATTCTCAAAAGATCACAGCCTGTAGCAACTCCCGTTGGAAATGCTGGCAACTCCTGCTTGTCCTTTCCTACTGGAAATAATTGATAGGGTTCGTGTGGACCATAGAGGCATCTTATGGGGAGTTTAGTTTTCTTGAGAATGGTGGAAAAACTGGTTGGAGACAGTGCTGGGGATAGGAGGGAGCTGGTGCCTCTGACCAGCTCTGTTCAGTTGTGCCACACCAATGGAATACTGGGTCTAGGGGGCCCTCTGTGCCTCATTTTTGAGGAGGCAGGAGAATATCAGTTGTGGCTCTTTAGGTATCTTATGATAGAGATTCTGATCAGGAAGTCTGCCCGAGTATTTTTCCATGCATTTCTTTCTAAATTAACTTATCTACTGAAAATAAATCACTGGTAATTATAGTAAATATAATACATAGGTGTGTACATATACAAATACATGTTGTAACCTCTGGACTAAGTAATATTAGTACATTACTCCTTTCTTCTTTCCTCAAAAGAAAGAAAAGCTGACTGCCTTCTGGAGGCTCCTTGTGCTGAATTTGGACCAAAGTTTTTATACTCTGAAAAACGAAATTTTGGCCCAGCTTTTTTGGCTTTAAAGGCTGCCCTTCTCAATTAGATACCAGCAATACCCGGAGTCCTTTCGAGACTAGCAAGCATCTCTGGAGCATCATAATAAATGTGTATGAGCTGCTGATGAGTATATTGAAACTGAGTTATCTCCCAAGAGTTTTTTAGTGAAAAATCTCAACAAAGTGTGGCTTATCATTAAAACCATTTAAAAAACCACAGAGGCACCAAGTTAAAAGTTTTCCTATGTGTTCTTTTTGGCCTGTTACTTGGTCAGTTCTGCATCTAAAAACAGGTTCTCTTGAATACAGACTATGTGGGTGCACAGTTTATCTTTTGCTCTAATCTAGGAGCCCCCCATCATCAGTGTTTTATTCCATACAGCAGTAGTTCTGTCTACTTGCACATTACAATTCCTTTGTTACATGGAGTTTTCCAACCCTTCAGCATTCTCAGTTTGTCAAAGCTCTATCGTGGCTTTTTATTTCTTGTTCTACCTGCATTAAAAGCTGTACTGGATGCAGTTCTGTCTGTGATTTTCATGATGCCTGGGAAGACAAGAAGTGCCAGGCAGAACTCCTGTTGCCTGGATGTACAGAATGAGCAGCACTTCCCGGTGTGCGGGAAGTGACTCCAAAAGGGGCCAAGGCTCCGGCACCGCTGCCCCTGTGCTGCTGCTATATCAGGCTTGGTCTGTGATGCAGTCAGGGTGTTGGAGACTCTCATCCTGTCTCCTGTGAGCTGCTGTGCTGGGCTGTGTCGTGCTTGACCACAGTGCCTGCATAGGTTGAAATTAAATGTTTAAAAAGGAGGGAGAGAAATAAACATCTTGCCCAGCCGGGGAACATTTGAGTCCCGCTGGGGAGGAGCTATTTTAAAGCTCAGACTGAGGGATGGCTATTTTCGCCCTTCAGCCAGACAGACTCAGCTAATGGTCTACATTGTTCAAACCATTTTCTTGACCAAATTCTTAAAAAGAGGAAGGAAAAATGAGCAGAGAGAGTCCTTAAGCCAGCAAGAGGTAGACACAGCTCAAACCTGAAAAGATCTTATCTGTACCCTTCTGTTCTTTGGGTCTGCAGAGATGCGCTTTATTTTTATTGTTGAAGCGTGCATTTGCTTTAATAACGAGGCAAAGTGATGAAGTTCAGCGTGAGGATTTTAAGAGCAGTTCTGCTGAAAACCCATTGTACAAATTGTGCAATCTCCACATGTCTCAAGAGCAGGTAGTTATTTCATTTAATCATTTCAGACACACAGCGTGGCCGGTGGCTTTTGGGGAAATGTAACACAGCAAGGACTGCTCGTTGTGGCTCATCTTCCCAGTATCTGATGTTCTTGCCTTAAAACTGCCTGTGTAGATGGATTTAAATCTTAGGGCAGGGGGAAAAACAAGTTTTATATTATGGATGGGTGCCATTGGATTTCCAACCGCTGCCATGTGAAGCGGCTCTGCGGCTGTTTGGGAGCACCATGAAGCAAATATAAGTGGGGAAAAAAGTCAAGTCCGCTTGTGATGGGGAATCTGATGTAAAAAGCATGTCAAGACAAACAAAGGAGTTTGTCAAGGCTGCTTATTTAGTAAGTGCTAGGATCTTTGGTGATGACAGAAGGGCAATGAAGCTGGCGAAGGGTCTGGAGCATAAGTCTGATGAGGAACGGCTGAAGGAGCTGAGGGTGTTTAGCCTGGAGAAAAGAAGGCTCAAGGGGAACCTCATCAGTCTCTACAACTGCCTGAAAGGTGGGTGTAGCCAGGTGGGGGTTGGTCTCTTCCCCTCAGCAACCAGAGACAGGACAAGAGGACACAGCCTCAAGCTTGCCAGGGGAGGTTTAGGTTGGAAATGAGGAAGAATTTCTTCACAAGAAAGGGTGATTGGGCATCAGAGTGGGCTGCCCAGGGAGGTGTTGGAGTCACCGTTGCTGGAGGTGTTTAAGGAAAGACTGGACACGGCGCTTGGTGCCATGGTCTGGTTGACATGGTGGTGTTTGGTCATGGGTTGGACCTCATGATTGCTGAGGTCTTTTCCAGCTTAAGTGATACCATGATTCTGTGACAAGCAGCAAAGCCTTTGTCCATAAGGAGGCATAAGGATTGTGCAACATTGCAATTAAGCTGTTCCTCGTTGTTTCAGGAACAGCATGGTCTTAGCATGGAGTGTCACCCTCTCCTGTCATTGTCCCAGTTCTGCCACTGTTTCATAGAGTGTGTGACTTGTTTCAGCTTTAATGCTGACTCTGTCTCGCTCAGGAATCAGGAAAACCCAAGTGTGACTTTGTACAGCTAAACCAGCCCGTCCTGCTCCTGAGGCTCTCTTACCCTGCCTCCAAGTCAGCATTTCAGGGAGCTTCCCTTGCCCCTGGGAGCTTGGGGACAGCAGCTCTCAGGGCATTTTGGCTTGGCCGAGGGCAACTGGGCATTTTCCTGAAGCAGGCAGCTGCTCTTAGGATTTGCAGGGCACAGGAGAATTTTGGTACCCCCCGGCGTGGCATTGTGTCCCCTCTCCCCTCAGGTTTTTCCCCTTGCTGCGTGTATCCTCAACTTTGTGCAACTGCCTGTTCCTCAAATAGAACTAAGTACTGAGGAGGGTGTGTTATTCGTGCCAGCACGAAGGTCAGGCTCCTATCAAACCTGCCATCTGCGTGTGTGATGTCTCGCAGCCTCTCGCAAGACAAAGACGGGGCTGTGGGTGGGTGGGTGTAATGTCTGTAATGTCTGTTGTTCAGCCAGCCAGGGGTTTAAAAATACCACTTGTGAATGACCTGATGGGAGCAGTTTTAGAAGGCAATCCACACCCAGCACGTTTCAGTTTTCTGATGGGAAAGGTATTTGAAGAGATGTTTATTTCAAAACAAAATTTACTAAACAAGAAGGGAACAGGACATTGAGGGGAGATAAATATCAGTGCTGGGGTGGTTGGTGGCTTTCACTGCAGTCCCAATGCCTGTTCGGGGTCTCTCGGGGCACTGGATTTGTACTGGGGAGAGGGGAGTAAAGGGGCAATGAGATGAGTGAGCTGGGAGGGCAATAAGCAGGCTGCTCCCCTGCTTTCCAGGGAGTGGCGGGGACCTTCTGCCAGGAAGGGAGGAGTGAGGAGAGAGAAACGCTCTTGCCGTAAGATACCCCTCATCTCTTGCTCCCCAGCACCAGAAACTCAGAAGGCATTTACATGGGCTCATTTCCTCTTTAGGCAAAGGTTTGGGTTTAGAGTAGGCTCGATGCAGTTGAGCTGGTTTAAAATTTGTTTCTGATCCTCAGTGAGCTCCTTGGATTTTTATAGAGATCCATCTCACCTCTTTTGTAGGGGTGCCAAATTACTTTTTGAGTGAAGGCTTCCTGGATGATTCCAGATGGTTATGTCTGGATATACTCCGGGTATTCAAGATGTGCCTCACGAAGTAAAACTTCAATTTCTATTTATTTAATTTTCTTGTTATTTTCTTTTATTTAAAGAACTTAGTTTATTTCTTTGCCATGGCAGAAATTCCTGGTAAATTACGCAATGCAGTTATAAAAGTGTTCCCATTGTCTTTTGCCTAAATTAAGTGCTAGAAAAGGAGTAGAGAATTCTTTTGATAAGCCTTTTTTTTTTTTTTTGTATTTTTCATTAAAGGGGTTTTTGACATAATTCTTTTAATCAAAGACTGGTTTTCATTTCCAAGCACCCTTCTCTAGTGCTGTAGCAACAACTTCCTGTCTGTATGAGTTATGCTAATTTCAGTGCTGAAAAATCCAAAAATAGCTGAGGAGAGAGGAATCAAATTATAGTTTTGCCATGGGATGAGGTAGTGGGAAGGAGAAGGATGCTGTGCCTTCTCCCTGTGTGAACATGGGTGCCTGTCTCCCTGTGCTCAGAGGGAAGCAGGACCCAAGCAAGGGAGCAAGCAAAGCACTTGTGTGGAAGCACCACCTTGCAGAGATCCATGACTGTTGCCTGGTTTCCCCCAGGAATTCATCTCCTGAGGTCCACAGCCACTAAATAAGAGCCTGTCAGCAACACCCCACGTTGTCTAGAGCAAGATCTCCATGGCCGCCACTTCAGGATCTAATCGTTACGGAAAAGGAAAGAAAGGATAATAATGTGGAATATTTCTACACGTAAAATTCTCAATAATACTATATATTTTTTAGTCTCTTTGTTACCCCCTAGAGCCAGAAGTTTCAGCCCAAGTGCTGGTGAACCGTGCATCACTCAGGGGTCTGCAGTGCCCAGCCCATGCCCATCTCTTGCTCCCACCGGTCGGCCCCTCTGTGCTGCATCCCACACCTCCATCATGGCAGCATTTCCCTGTGCTGGAATCACGGCCGTTAGCCCCTTGTTGGCTGCGGGGCTGTCCTGGTACAGCACAGCAAGGGCTGGGTTTGTTAATGGGAAATGCCTTTTCTGGAAAAGATCACAACCTGAGTGGGGTTTGATGACGCCTCTCTGAGTGCATTGTTTACATTAATGCTCAGCCAGCTCACACTGGCTTTATTTTGGGTTTTGGTTTCATTGAAAGGAAAAAAAAATGGGGAAGTGAATCAAACGGAAACCTCCCTTTATTCCATTTATTTTTCAGTTGGAGGGAATGGAAAGATTTGAGCTTACCTGCTGGAGCACATTAGTCATATGAAGAGATGATGGCTGTGGGCATGGGTGAGATTTGAACGTGGGCTGGGTAGTGAAGTGCTTAAGCCCACAGTGCTGAGAGGATTGTAAGTGAAACAGATCAGGTTTTGTGATTCTGGCCTGATTTCTTCAGTAAGGAGTGCCAAGACCCTGCTGAAGGTAAAGGATGCCCTAGCACATAAGCTGAGGTGACTCTTCCAGGGATCCTCCTGCTCCCGCATGGTTGGGCAGACGAAGGAAGTCCTTTCATGGCTTTGCATTCCCATTTGGGCAGCTTCTGGAGAGGAGCCTGGCGGAAGAGAGAGGTGGTGATGCCACTTCCTCGTAGAAAGCCACAGAGTGTACCATGTAATTACATCTGGGCAGAGCAGGGCTGCTCCCGCAGCACGGTTCCATACGTGACTGGAGCAGGCAGTGCCGGAGTTTGCAGACATGTCAGCAGTCACAAATACTAGAAACCCTCAGGAAAGCTTTTGTCAATAACTGGAGCCCTGAAGTTACTAAAAAAAGTTGGAGGGGAGCTTTGTGTTCCTGCTCCTGCTATGGGACCATGCAGGTAGGGAATAGGCAGCACCTGTTCTCAGCCCTGCTTCCACAGACAGCACCTTGCATCAGTCTTCCCTATCAAACATATTTTCACATCTTTTTGTTTGTGACTGGTTATGCAAAACTGAATTCTGTGCACAATGGTTAATGCTTATCCAGTATTCAATTCTTATAAGCATTTTTTAAAGATTCCTGCTTCTTATCTCCTGTGCAATATTCTTGTATGCATTCAGCATTCAGAAAAAAAGCACCGAGTAACAAGACGGGTTTCCAGCAGGAATAGTGAAGAGGAACTAGACTGAGTCAAAAGGTAGTGATTGGCATGTGCAATCACACATGTGCAACTCCTTTGAGGTGTACCATTGAATTCTGCTGGAAGTTTAACAGAGTGTGAATACACTTGTCTAGCAGAATGAGGCTGTTGTTTAAGAATTCATCTGTCATTTACAGCTGCTCATTTAAGGTGATCGGTATGAAATTACAAAGAACAAAGAACTGGGGGGAGGAGGGGGGCGCAGAAGGGAGGGAGGAATTTTTATTTATCAATAGATCAAACAAGGAAGAGTGCTAAAGTCATCATGGTGTTAAGAGTGAAGGCTGGATCCAGCCTCATGACTGGTATCTGACTTGGGTGAATTGCTTACTGAGGGAATAAGTTGAAGATCTCGTAAATGTAGGTCTTAAGAGCAGTCAGCTTCAATTCCTACTGCAGTCCCTGTGAAAGTGGAGCATAAATGCAGATCCCTGCTTGAGGATCACGGATGGCTGCTGCCAGGTGCTGTGGT
The DNA here is from genome assembly GCA_013397755.1 of Cnemophilus loriae. NCBI lineage: Eukaryota > Metazoa > Chordata > Aves > Passeriformes > Corvidae > Cnemophilus > Cnemophilus loriae. The sequence goes on from VZTF01000081.1 coordinate 30,526, forward strand.
GATGTTCCTGAGCTGTATTTTAGGGTGCTGGCAGTCAGCTGTGCACAGCTTCCCTGGGAAGTGCATACCAGCGCTTTGGCTGCTGGCTGAGTGCTCATATGGGTTTGTCACCAACAATCCCACGTGTTGTTTTCAGGAAAATAACTTCAAGTAATCAATTCCAGATTTTTCTTTGTTGCTCAGATATTCAGGAGACCGCTATACTGCTTACGCTTGGGCTACCCCTCCACCCAGTATTTAACTACCGTTTTAGGAACTACAGAAAACCAAGAAACATCTCCTTTGATTTAATACTTGTTTCTTGCTGAAAAGCAGTTTATCATAAGCATGTAGATTCCTGTACAGAGTAGCTTCTATGGGATTTTTTACACACACCCTTGTGCAATATGGAATATTGTGAAAGATGTGGGTACAGCACTCACGTAATAATAGGTAATAAAAAGGTAATAAATAAATAAAAATATTATAATAAATAAATAAATAAAAAATAAAAATAAAATAGGTAATAAAAAGTTAGATCATGAACCAAATGAAAGTCAACGAATGAGTGATGTGGTCGTGCAGCTGGGCTTGAGTTTGGTTTTGAACAATAAGGCTTTAATTACTTTGTATGTATCAAAGAAAATTTGCATATAAAGAAATGTGTCTTCTTTGACTGTTGAAAAGTGCTTCTACTCCCCCAGAGATTTTAGTATCTTCTGTCTTGCTTTTCTTTTCTGTTGTTGTATTGGTTGAGACTTCTCTGGTTTTGTGAGTTGTTTGGCATTGCTTGGGTTTTGGTAGTGGAGGGTTTTGGGTTCTTTTCTTTTTTTATTTCTTGGTTCCTTCTGGTATTTTTTTTTTAAGTTTTTAGGATTTTGAGGATTCAAATGTCCTTTGGAGGTATGAGCCAAATTGCTGCTGGTCTGTTGCTCAGAGCTGCATCGATGGTGTCTGTCCAGTTTTTTCAGGCTCCCAGGGGACTGTGGTAATGCTTCCTGTCCAGCTACACCGAGCAGCAATAAATTTAGCCCAAGTGAGCCACAATGACAGTACAGGAATCAGAGGAGTGCTGACCGCTCTCCAGGAGGGTCTGGCACTCTGTACAGACATCTTCATCTCTCGAGCTGCCAGCCCCGTCCTGACCTCTCTGCCCACTCTGGGCAGCCTGTGCCTCCGCATTACCCATTTGCAGTCATGCAGTGCCTGTTTCATACAATCATTTCTATCAGTCATTTCCTTCTGGCGTTGTTTTCCCCTCCAATAAGAAATCAGGGTGCTGTGACTCAGGAGACAGACACACACCTGACCTGCACACACAGCACAGCTGCCCCTATGGCACCCTGAGCAGCTCACTGATGTGAGGGCAAGGCTGGCCCCTGATCACTGCTCTATTTTCCTTCTTGAGAGCACTGATGCTGTGTGGTTTTCCAGATCTCTGCAATTCCAGTTGGAGCGGGAGTGAGCACAGGGTGAAAGCTGCAGAGAGCTTTTCACGCTAAGGCTGTGTTATTGTTCCACTTCCAGCTTGTGATTGACAAATACTTATTGCTCCCACCTCCCAAGGGGTTGAACTGTGAGCAGGAAGTGATTGTAAAAGATATCGTACTCTGAATGAGATGTTAGGAGCTGTAATTACCCACTGGTGTCTCTATGATTACTGCTCTCAGTGCTGAGCTATTGACAGCCCAGTGGCACTGGAGCTACCTGGTAGCTGTGCCACCATTGTCTAAACCAGTCCCTGCTGTGAGGCAGAGCTGAGCATCTGCCCGTGTCCTTATCTGGACCGAGGGCAGCAAGATGCAGTAGTGCCTGTGTGCAGGAAGACGTGTTGGATCTGACAGTGGCCAGGCAAAAATACGACATCCTTATCCGCATCTGATGGAGTCGCAGCCTCAAATTAGTGAATTCAGCCAAGCTGACCAGTGAATATGGATTTGTAGGACCTGACAATCCAGTCACGCACATCTGGCAGGGGTGACACAAAGTACCTGTCCAACCATGAGCTCCAGCTGCAGTGGGCATGTTGTGGATAGCGGTTATTGCTCCGTGGATTTTTCTTTGGCAAAAGTGGCACAGAGCAGGTACAACACCTGCGAGGCTTCGTCCCAACAGACCATCGGGGCGATGTGCTGGTTTTGCTGGAGCTCATTGCTCAGAGTAGGATGGCAGAAAAGCACTAGAAATAGAAGTATATGGAGTGTGGGGCTGGCACAGGAGGTGGGGAGTGAGGGATTTTGGGAGCTTGCTTTGCATATGCTTTGGGAAAGGGCATGGTGCATCTTGTTGGCAGGATAAGGTCAGCACCTCCCTTCGACAGTGTCACAGAGACCAAACAGTCTGTGATGCCTGAAATAGGTGCCTGAAATAGGGCGAATGACTGGTGCCTTAAAAGTGCCTGTTTTCTCTGGCTGTAAAGGAAACTCCACGGTGGACATGAAAGAGTGGGTTAATGATCCTACCCCTGTGCTGTCAGGAGGCCAGGGGAGAGGGCTCTTGGTCTTGTGCAAAAGTCTAGCATTAGCAGGTGCCCTGTGTGTCTGTAATTCAGGGCCCCACAACTCAGGTCCTATGAGATGTTTTTTTCCAGCAAGGAGAAGTAGCAAATTTTAGAGGCTTAGCAGAAACCAGACCTGTGCACGCCTCCATGCTGTGACAAACATGCTGGTAATTCCATATCAGAGCATTTGTAACTTTGAGGCTTGCTGCCAGAAGGAGCTGGAATATCAGTGCTGCTTTTCAAACACCTAAAATGTCATCATTAGCTACTGGGTTATGTGTCACGTTACTGCTGTGAAACGCAGACAACATTTACTCAGGTAGCAAAATGAAACTGCGTTGTAACACCTGTCACCAGAAAACATGTGGCAAAGGGATTTGGATTTGGATCTGACCGTAAGGCAGGAGCTGGTGTTGAGTGTTTGGTTTAGTGCTGAGAACACGTGCCCTGGGTCCTGCTCTCATGCTAGTCTCCCCTGCTCCAGTTCCCTTTTCCTTTTGGTGCTGCTGTCAAAACCCATAGGTCTATTCAGGAGAGAAGCACACCAGCAGCATTAATACTATTAAAAGACCCTGGACTGGGAAAAAAAAAAAAAGAGGGAATGGTGGTTCTTTTGAACAATATCAATTTCTTGGGTTTCTGATGCTGAGCTGTCTCAATCAGTGGAGGAGAGCAGCTGTTATGTTCCTCCTCTGCCAGCTGGCTCTCTGTAGTGCCAGCTTTTCTCTTGGCTTTGGTGTCTCTTATCTCTCCTGCTGTCTGCACTCATTTCTTTCCTCTGTTCTCATGAACACCATGCAGTCCAGACTGTCAAACAGAGAAGTCATATTCCTACATCTTCTCACCAGCCTTGCCAATCTTCTCCTTTCTCACTTGTCCACCTCCTCCCTGGTAGTCTGAGGGTGGCAGCTTTAGCCTGGCCAGGTTTCCCCCATCTTCGTTCCAGGGACTGAGCATCTTGGTAGGGTAGGACCTGGGGAAATGCCCAGCGGCATTTAAAACACCTGTCAGACAGCTGCTGCTCCCACCCTCAGTCCATTTCTCACCTCTGATGTAACAACAATAACCCTTAATAATATTTTTTTTCTTTATAAGGTTAATTGTAAGGTTACAATATGTGGGCTGGGGTTTCCTTTCCTTCCAAAATGCAGGCAGATCTGCTTGGGTAGTCTGGCTAATGCTGTAGGATGATCTCTGGAAGGGATTTGGGGGACAGACCTTGTCGTTTGACCCAGGGCTATTGGAGATTATAGGGACGTGGGTCAGGTCGGGGTGCTGGCAGTGAGCACTTTTGGGTGTGCTGGTGCTGTGGGTATTTCAAGGCCACTGGAAACAAGGGAAGTGACCTTGGGGTGGTGGCTGGTGGGGTAAAGGGTGACCTGTGTTATAAAAGAGGAGGGCATGCAGAGCTTGATGTTTATCTCCTTCTTGCACCACAGCACCTGGACGTGAGGCAGCACCAGATCTTTGGGGGCTGAGTTAAATGCAGGTTTGACGTTACAAAAAAAAATACAACAAAACATGGTAATTGTTGGAGGTGCCTAAAAAAGGTTGGCAACATGAACTCATATCTGGCTGGGTACAGGGGTATAATTTTGTCACAGGTCAAAAGGAAAATACATCCCACGGTATCTGCGGCAGGGGTCAGGTAGGGAAGAAGAGGGAAAACATCTGCTGAAGGTATAGGCATGAGAGTGAGCAGCTTGATGGTGACCATCTCGAGGCCAAGGGGCTGTGGGGCAAGCAGTGGGGCCGGGGTGGCTCTGGAGCCTCCCTGGATGGGGGGCGGGAGGAAGGAGAAGAATGATGCTGATCACATTCAGCACCTTACAGTCCTCACAGGTCAGACACACACGGACTGTGGGCTGGTAATGAGGAGGAGAAAGAGCAGGAGGATGAAATTACACCCACCAGCAGACTGACGCGTCTGGTTTCACAAGATGCTCTGTCCAGCAAGGGGAATGCTATCTGGGTGCTGTTTTCTACAGCCTGGGCAAATTCAGATAACCTGCAGTTTACAGAGCCCTGGCTCAATCCTGACCCTGCCCAGGTTTCCTTCCGTCATTTATTTCAGAGTGCCAGCATTTCCTGTGAATGCCTGCAAAGCTGCAGCCCTGTCCATGTTCCCATGGCACATATTGTGGCCCGAGTTGTCCAGAGCAGAGGTTTCATCTCCTCCCTGTCCAGCAGCTGAAAGGATCACTGGAATGCTACACTCGGTGCAGAGTGTGGGATGCTCCCTATACACCTCCATTCAGTATTTCCCTTCTCCCTGGCATGAGTGCCTGTGTGGGCATGAAAATAAGACAAGTATCCTCTTTCTAGCGTGGTTTTGTGCTCCTGCCCTAAGGTACAGGTCAAGGCTGAGACCTGGCAGGGAAATGGTCCCCTGTGGGTTTCAGCACCCTGGCCCACGGCACAGGGCAAACACTGCTCCCAAGTGTATGGGTTAGGAGGATGCTATCCCTGGGATGGGGTCCAGTGCTCGGCGTGGGTGACGCCGTAGTTGTTTGCATGTGTCATGGCGGGAAGTGTGTGAATGGGATAAATTTAGCAGTCAAAACACAGGGCCGGCGCAGTCCGTCATTAACTGCCAGCCCATCTCGTCATCCTGCAACCACAAGGAGCTTTTTTAGGGCCGGCGTCCTGGCGGGGGCCAGAGGAAGCGTGGGAGGCCAGTTCCCGGTGACACCTCCAGGCGCAGCAGCGCTGCCAGGCGGTGCCATTGGCTGCCCCCGACCCGGGGCTGGCACTGGCCAGTGGTTAAATGCCTGCCCGGCCACCCTGGGACACACAGCCTGGAGCATCCCAACACGAGCAGCCAGCTCATCCCATCCCCAGCACCAGAGGAGACGCGGGCTTGCATCACACTTTAAGGTAAAGATTTTGATTTCTTTGGATTGATCTGGCACTGCCTGGAGTGAAAATGACAATGTTTGGGAACGGGGGTTGTACATTCCCTCACAAGTTTTGGTTGAAAGCAGGAGACTTGTCAGCTGGGATGTAAGTGTTGCTTTGTCAGGGAAGAAATCAGGAGCATGCTTGTTCCAGCACGTTTTGGGTGCAGAGTGATGTTCAGCTGGCTAGTGTGTCCCATGGGGATGAGGTGCTGGGCTGCTTAAAGAAAATGCTTGGAAAATGAGAGCAGAGCTGGAGGAGAGCTGCCACTGCTTTATCTGCCTGCCAGCCATCAGCGCTGCTGGGGTGCTGACCCAGTGGGCTCTGGAGATGCACCTCTCTGTGGGGTTATCTCATTGGGATGCTACACTCTGGAATGGTGGGAGATTTTATGGGGCTATGGGGACCACTCCAGGTGGGAGGTGCAGCTCTGCAGTCTGTGGTCTCACAGTGTCGCCCATCTGAGGTGCAGGCTCCTGTCACAACCACTGAGCTCAGCTGGGTGGTGACATTACTATGGGAACAGGAAATTCAGGGGAGCTTTCTTGCTCTTTAATGATGCTTGGACAAAAAATCCGCCAGTATGTAGCTGGGTATTTCAAATCCCAAACTAAAGGGAGGTTTCTGCACAGGAGGTGCCAGGAGGTGGCAAAAGGACAAATCCCTGGCTTGTTTGATGACATGCCAGGCTGAGCACTGCGTGCCAGGATGGCAAGGCTGTATCATTTGGGAGGGCTTTGTGGGGCCAAGTTCCAGGCAGAGGCACATGCAGATGCTTTGCTCTAGTGTGCAAATATTTCATCCCTTGTTGCAGCCACTAGGACCACGACTGACATGAGGGCTGCGTTCCTGGTGCTGCTCCTCTGCGCCGTGGCCTGTGCTCACCCTGTAAGTACCCCCTGGACTGACACTCCCATCCCAAACCCGTTAGTTTTGCCCAGCCAAGGCACACTGATCACTGATCAGATGTCTCCTGGATGTGTTTAGGTGCCTGGCCATGAACCCACCCAGCCCAGCGCCCCGCAGGAGGTAAGCCACAGGTGCCCCTGTCCCGCAGGTAGCAGCCCCTCAGGGAGCAAGTCTGGCATGGGGAGCCAGCCCTGGGCAGGCATCCTTGGACCAGGAACCTGGGAGGGGTTTGCTGCTTTTGTGGGTCTTTGAGCTTTACCTGTCTGCTCAGTCTTTTCAAGCTGGGTTGGTTTCACCCTGTTTTAACTTGTGTCCCTGAGCAAGTTCCTAGTTCACCTGACACCTTCTGCTGTGTTGGCCCTGAAACAGGAGTTTCTGTGCTCTGAACTGTCCCAGTTTGGGCTTTTCTGGGCTGCCCTTTTGTTGGTGGCTACCATTTTATTTTGTATGAGCAGAAATAAATAAAGTGCTGAGGTGCAAAGAATAAAAAAGGCTTGAGCTCTTGCATGGCTTGGGAGTGAAGTCCTGCAGCAGCAGCAGCAGTAAACGTGTTGTGGTTGGCGTTTAATAAACCAAGGCACCGTTTTATGTTTTCCCTCCAGGATACAGCAAATGAAGATTACATCAGCAAGCTGGGCAACCACCTAGATGGTGGAGATGGCAGACATCCTCCTGCCACTCCAGAGACAGGGGAAAATGCCCTTGCCAGGGACTTGACGGGTGGGAATGCCGTTGATGAGGAGCTGGCTGAGCTCAGTGGCCAAGACATGAGAGGCCGAGCTGGGCAGGCTCAGCACGTGAACCAGGTGGACCACGAGGACATGGGCACCCACAATGGGAATGACTTTGGTTTCCTGGTGAGTGAGTGAGTGAGTGAGTGAGTGGAGAGGAATGTTTTGTTCTGCCAGGAAAGCTCCCTGGGCCCCAAACCTGGCCTTGGTCAAGGCTGTGCTTGGCTTTGCATTCATCTGTTTGTCACCTCCATAGGAGGCGGATGCACGTGACACTGATGATGGTGACAACGGAGACCACTACGGCACCGGAGCCAACAGGTTTCCCTCCCACGGCGGCGGGTTCCTGGACGAGGAGGATGACAGCGGGGACGACACCTTCGATGCCAACGGGGAAGAGGAGAGGGGCGAAGGCCCTACCTACGTGGCTGGTGCCGATGGGGTAGGGGAACATGAGCATGATGCTGGCCGTGGGGATGCCGAGGCTGGCAGGGGGCACGGCGACAGCAGCAGCAGCAGCAGCAGCGAGAGCATGGGGGCAGACCACCGGCGCTACAGGAACTACGGCTTTAGGCGCACCTACAGACACGGAGGGGCCAGCAGCAGCAGCCAGGAGGAGGAGAGCTATGACTTCCAGGACGAAGCCATGCAGGGGGATGACCCCTCTGTCTTTGATGGCCCGGGCAGCAGCTACAGGATGCGCCACGCTGGCCCCCGTGCCCTGGGGAACAGCTGGGAGAGTGGCTCCCACCGCTGGGAGGAGGGTGACAGCAGGTCCCCCGAGGTGGAGGATGGTGACTCTGGAGAAGACAGCCCATCCGTGGAGGACAACAGTCAGTCAGAAGAGCCTGTTGACAGCCAGTCAGAGGAAAAGAGCTCCAGCCACTCCAGGGAGGATGGGGATGGGGATGGAGAGGACAGCCCCTCCAGGGAGGATGATGACAGTGAGTCCAGGGATGGCACTGATGAGCAGTCGGATGAAGAGCCAAGGGAGTCTCCAGAGGTGGTGAGAACCTTGAATGAGCACAGCAACAGCCAGACCTGGGAAGGGCAAGAGGACTGGGATTCTGCTGAGGACAGGAGTGTGCTGCCCACGCCTGACAGTGAGTCCAGGGAAGAAGAGGGTGAACTGAGCAAGTCCAGGGAAGATGATGATGACCAGAGCCAGTCCACAGAGGACACTGTGGAGGAGTCAGAGGAGGATGAGAATGCCTCTGTGCCGAGCACATCAGCTGAGAGCCCAGAGTCCCCAGAGGATGACAGCAGCCCAGAGGACAACACAGGTGAGGACAGCAGGTCCACAGAGAGCGACAACAGTGAGTCCCAGGAGGATGATGATGACGAGGAGAGCCGCTCCCAGGAGGATGCCACCCGGGAGTCCAGCAGCCACGGGGATGACAGCTCCCTGCAGAGCCTGGAGAGCGGGGAGCGCAAGCGGCGGCTGGGCACCCTCCGCCACAGACCTGCCGCTGACTACGATGACAATGACTGCCAGGACGGGTACTGACCTGTGCCCCACAGCCTCAGCGGCGTGGGGGGTGTGGGGGGAGGAGGGGTTAATTTATTTGCCATATAGCCTGGTTGACATCTTCTCAAGAAGATGCTGTGGTTAAAACGGAGTCGGGTTCGCCAGGGCTAGGCCTGGGCACGCTGCACGGGGAGTGAAGGGGTGGGTGTTGCCAGGCACAGGGAAAATGCCGAACCACAGCAAGAAAAGGCATTTTCTGTATCAAACTGGAGAGCAGCTGAGAGCTGTGAGTGCCAGCAGGGTGATGCTGCCCACTTGCCTGAGGGGCACAGTGGTGGCTTGGCACTCCTGGGCATGCTGGGCAGAAAGGTCCCTGTGTTCACCCCTTGTGTTTACCTACCACTGCCTTAAACACATCTGCCCAGACTCCAACTGGAGCTTTCCATTAACTCCATGTCCTGCACATAACAAGGAAAAGCTACAGCTGGTGTGCACACGTGGTGCATGGGCACAGCAGGGTGTGAAGTACCACTTCAGGATGGGATGTATGTAATATTTTTAATATTTTGTAAGAAATGTACAGAAAACATTATACTGTATCCTTTTTGCACTTGTATTTCAAAGCTGAAATGTACCCTGTTGATTTCTTTAATCACCATTAAAACCACCAAACTCCACCTTAGTGCAGTTTGAGGTGTTGCTGTTTCTTTCTCCTGGGCATTTCAGGGTCTGCAATTTGGGGCCAGACTAGAGGGAGCAGGAAGCAAAGGGCATGATATTTGTGTGGGGAGCCACAGCATTCTGGGGTGAAGGGGAAAGCAAAAGCTGAGGGTGTTCCCACTCCCTCTATTTCCAGGCACCCCAAAGGCCACCTCTGCCCCTGAGTGAACCCACAGTGGGGTGGAAAATCTGTCTGATGACCCCAGTGATCTGGGCCTGGGACTTTGCTATATTATGGCCATCCCTTCCTGCAGTGTGAGCAAGGGTTGTGCTGCTCTTCCTGAGGCGCTGGAAAGATGTCCCAGGTCATGAGGACTCTTCTGGCCACTGGCTCTGTGTGCCCATGGTGGCCCCTGGTACCAGGTCCCCTGCAGCAGAGATGCAGGTGAGCAGGGAAAAGGTGTTATCATGAGTAAAGCCTCTTTTACTCTATGTGACATTGGTTGGGGTTTTCCTCCTATCAGCAAGCAAGTAAACAACACATTATTTAAAACTACATTATTTTAAATCCCACCCAGGCCCTTTTTCCTTGTTCCCATGTGCAGGACAAGCTGTACAATATGGGTTTCGATGGTGACAGGTGGAGCCTTGGGCTGTTGTGTCACGGTGCAGTTTTACAGTGTGGAGTTGTGGCTCTGCAGGGGACAGTCCCCAAGGGCCCAGGGTGAGTGGGTACATTCCCTTCAGCTGTCCAGTCTCAGGGGTGTCACTGCTGAGCATTGCAGTACCAAATTCAAGAAACAGTAAAAAAATGAAATATTTTTCTGCTACTTATAGCAGAACCACACTTAATTTGTAGCCTGTTTCCATCACTGTGGAGGCTGGGAGCTGAACAGCTGTTGGTTTTTGTGGAAATTATGTTTTAATTTTCACCCCATGTGACCTTTTTTTGCTTCTGTATGAGATCAGCTCTGAAACTTGCAGCTTCCCCACACTGCTGCCTTGGGAATGAGCCTCTTTCCTGACCCTTCATCCCACTAGTCCCCAGTTCACTGTGAATACCTCAGCTGTGACCTGGCCCTTATTTTTGGGACACCTCGCATCAGTTGTGTAACTAGCTGGGGATGCTGTGATGGCAATGATGCCTGTCACAGTCATGGGCAACAAAATGTGTGCGTGCAGCCCCACCACCGGGGCGAAAGACAGCAAGCGTGGGTTTGGCTGCAGCCAAAAGGGCTGGGTCACATCCCTGTCGCTGTGGTTTACAGTTGCAGTAATGCCGTGTTTGCTGCTGCGGGGCCGGCAGGGCTGTGAGCTCTCCCGTGTCCAGCAAGCGGTGCTGCTGCTCAGGCGGCGGCGGCGTTCCGGGGCCGCCTCTGGCACAGGGCTGGGTCACACCCCTGGGGCCATCAGAGGTGATGTTTGCGTAGCGACAACTGGCAGGGGTGGGGATGGAGCAGTTTCTTTCGGATCCCTCCAGGAAGAGCAGTGCAGCTCTGCAGCGAGCCCAGCCTGCGAGCAGGACGGTCGAGACGCTGCAGGGGTGGGCTGAAACCGCTTCTCGCAAGTTTGTGCACGACCCTGTGTCCGTCCTCATCCTTGTGGGAGCGGTGCTGGGGTGCACAGCAGAGCGGCACAGCTGGGCAGGGGACTGCGTGCCCCAGTCCTCCCCATTTCACTGACGGAGAGAAAGCTGGATTGATTTGGGTTTAGTGTGAGCGGGAGGCACGAGTGCCTTGCGAACAAGGGCTGGGAGTATCCGGCTTTGCTGCCCCGCATGTGGGTCCCCTTCACGTGCCTTCCCGGGGACGTGCTGCCACTGCGCTCGTGTCCCGGCCAGCAACGCCCAAAACTTGCCTCCCGCTGGCTGGCTGCTCCCCAAAAGCCAGGGAGCCAGTGCCAGCGCTGACTGCTGCCTGCTGGTCCTGCCAGGACAGCTTCCCACGGGACCATCCCTCCTGGGCATTGCCCTTCTCTGGGAAAACCTCCTGCTTGGCCGCAGGGAGGGAGCCGCTCGTGTTGGGCCCGTGCCGGGATGTGCTCAGAACCTGGCAAAGACATCTGCAAGGTTTTGGGGGACACTGGTGGCACTGGACTATCCCTATCAAATGCTGTTCATCCATGTATGAGCAGGACCACCCTGCTTGACATCTGGAAGGGCTTGATGATGGGCAGCACTTCACAGGGTGAGGTTTTGGATGGACAGAGTGTGACCAAAAGATGCTCTCTTGGAGGATTTTAAGGCCTTTTTAGGAGTTTCTGTATTTGGGTTTTGTGCCATGTGCCTGTGCACTGTGAGCATTAGAGGGGAGAGCTCCTGCTCTCTGCTGTTGGGCTGGCAGGAAAAGCAGCTGGGAAGGTCAGCCACAGGCTCTGCCATCACTGGAGATGTTCCTGCCTCTACTTTCAGAATGATTATGTGATGAAGTTGTCAGGGTCAGTTTTCCCGATGGGTTAGGCAGGGATAAAAAATGCCCACGTCAATGTATGCTTTTATTGCCCGCCCACATGACATTCTTTGTGCATTGGGGGTGGCCTCCAGAGCTGAATGGAGCGATTTACCCAGGAATCAGCACTGGGGTTAAAAGCAGGTATTTTTGGATCCATTTGGGTTTGTGAAAATGTGAGTTTGCGTCATCTTAAAAGAAAGGTTTCTTGTATTGGGTTTTTTTTTTGTCCTTTCCAAGAAGAAAAAATTCTATTTTTAATAAGTAGCTGCTGTGGCTGAAGTGGTGGGAGGCAGCAGTGCTGAGCCTGGCTGTGGCAGCTGAACTTGGGGCAGCCACGGCACACAAGCTGCACTTTTTCAACCCCCTTATTTTCCTGGTTTTGGTGGGAGCAACAGAGAGACCCCTGCACTTGCAGACCACCTCTCCATCCAGCAGTGGCTTTTTTGACAGTGCAGACAAAAGTTCTGGGCTTCCCACGGTGATCTGAGTTCCGCAGCTGCAGGGCTTTTCCTTGGCCCATGTTTGTCTTTAGCAAAATAGGAATATCTGTGGAAGAAACAATGATAGAATCACAGAATGGTCTTGGTTGGAAAGGACCTTAAACACCATCTCAATACAACCCCCTGGCCATGGGCAGGGACACCAGACCAGGTTGCTCAGAGCCCCATCCAACCTGGTCTTGAACACTTCCAGGGATGGGGCACCTACTACTTCTCTGGGCAACCTGTGCCAGTGCCTCACCACCCTCACAACGGAGAATTTCTTCCTCGTATCGAATCGAAACCTTCTCTCTCCCAGTTTGAAGCCATCCCCCCTTGTCTTGTCACTGCATGCCCTTTTAAGAAATTTCTCTTCCTCTTTCTTGTAGGCTCCCTTCAGGTCTGACAGGATTGTCTCTTCTGTGCCCCCTGTGATGGAATTCTGTGCTGGGAACCAATCCTCTCCAAGCATGCAGTGGGGCCAGGAAAGTTTGATTGCATTTCTCTGCGCTTTTCAATGCGGAGGAAAAACCTCTGACGGAATCACTGAGGCCATCAATCTAAACAAAAGAAATATCCCAGACGTGGGAAAACAGCCTTTGACCTCAGAGCCAAAATGTTACAAGCATTTCAAATGCTCAAAGGAAATTTTTCTTCCAGCTCCCTTTACTGCCCATGCACTTTGATGGCAAATAACTTTCCTGTCCCTGGCTCAGCCATGTCCTGGGAGTTTTGTGGTCCCCCCAGCACTGCCCCAAGGAGCTGGGCACCACAGAATGGTACAAGTAAAGTGCAAGTGTTAGCATCCACCCTTACTGCATCCCCCCACTTCATGATGGAAACCTAAAATCCTCTTGTACTGCACTCCCCAAACTCACAACAGAGACCTTAAAGCTGCAGAGTGAGCAAGTGATTTGCAGTTCAGTTTTTTGATGTTTTAACAAGATGAAATGCAAAGCTGCAAAGAGCTATTGTGTTTTAGCAGAAGGCATCAGGTTACTGAACACAGGGGCTGAACCTGAACCTGGGTGGCGGAGGCAACATCTGCACTTTCTGTCCTAGATCTGATGTTGTTTCACCTGCAGAGCAAAAAGTGGTTTCATGACAGTGTGAAAACTTCCAAAGCCACCTTTTTAAAAAAATGAAATGAGTGCCTGAGTACATCAAGGTACTTTTTGCAGCACACACATACTTCTCTATGTACTTAGGCCAGTTCAGATGGGGCTTTGAGCAACCTGATCTAGTGGGAGGTGTCCCTACCCATGGCAGGGGATTGGGACTAGATGAGATTTAAGATCCCTTCCAATCCAAAGCATCCTGTGATTCTGTGATATGTGGATACATATATCGCTCTTCTGCAACTCATGTGTGTACACAATAACAAATAACCAGTGCTGACACATGCAGCACACTCTGCCTCTGCTGCAAATGGCACCTTTTTAATCCTAGACTCAGGGTTTTTTTCCAGATTAGAGCAGTGTGTGCAGTGGCAGGGAGGTAGGCAGCCATCACTAGTGCAGCAGGGAAGCAGTGTGCCTCCATCCAGATGCCTGAAGGTCCAGGGACACTGATATAACTTTGTTAGAGAGCTCAGTTCCTGAGCTGGGTGCGCAGGCTGTTGGTTGTCACTTCTGTAATGAACACAGGCTATCTTCCTGCTCTCCTCCTGAAAATAGGGCCTTTCGGGGCATTTATTTGGCTTTTTCTCCTGAGGATGTGTTTGAGAGCTCTCACATGTGGACGGAGGCAGAGACAGGTAGGGGGACCAGACCTGGTAACTTACTCCGGCTGATGAGGTGTTTCTTGCTCCTGAAGAAAAGAAAAACAAACAAACAAACTAAGGAGATCCAATATACAGATATTGCTCAAACATGTATGGGCCTGGGTGGTGGCGAGTCTGGGATTTGTGATAACGCTGTGACCTTGCCTCAGTGATTTGCTGGGTTTTGTTCCCAGAGTTCAGGGTGCTTCAAAGTGCTCACATTACAGAGCTACTCCTGGCTCACATTTTGCCAGACATGTAAATAGAATTGATTTCCTTTTTCTGGTTTCTGCTCAGAGAAAAAGGAAAATCATATGAAATGTTCAGTTGCAGAGGGCCAATATATAAAGGTTGTGTACTGATAACAGAGACTGATACATGGTGCGTTTTAGATATTCTCCCCTCACAATTTTATTCTAGAATCGAATGTTGGCAAAAGAATAATGAGCTGTGTGTGCAGCTGATGCTGGTTTACATTTATATTTGTGCTCTGAGAGGTAAGGGGAAAGAGAGTCATTCCTTATTCTTCCACTGTTGCTCCCTCTTCTTGCTCATCACTTCTCTCCCCAGCTGGCGACCGTGGCACACACACTCCCATCCCTGACAGCACGTGGGGAGAGGTAGAAGCCCGGGCAAACTCTGCCTCAGGTGCCCCCGTACAGGTTTTGGGGATGCCTTGGCTGCTGAGCTGCATGGCAGGGGTGCCCCTTTGCCTGGCTGCAGCAGCACCTCGGTCTATTCCCACCATGCTCAAAGTGTCCTTCTGGTTTTGTTTTCTTTACTTATTTTTGGTCCTGAGGTTTCCTTTCAGAATAGCTCCAGGGCGTGGAAATAGGACGGTGCGGCCTCAGCCCCGCAGTGTGCCGGGGCAGCACAGGAGCACTCTGCTCTGCTCATTTACTGCCCTGCAAAAGTAATAACTAAATTTGGACTGAGGAGCCATGTCAGCCTGAGCCAGACAGGGACACTCTGACCCTGAGGTCCCCAGAGGCTCAGGCAAGTGCACCCGAACTGTACAGGGTGTCCTCGCTGGGTGCGGGCCCACCCAGCTGCAGCACAAAGCTGTGGCCAGCAGCTGGTGCAAACCTCACCTTCCACTAGACCATGCTGGTCAAAGCCCCATCCCTTGGAGGCAGATAAGCTATTCTATGTTTTGTTTCCGTCAAGGTGAGATCATTTTCATAAAGCGTTCAGAGCCTGCAATCACTTTTAATGACAGATTCCTTTCAGACGAAGGTGTGATCCCTCCAAGCCCTGCTGCCATGGAGAGATGGGGTTCTTGCAAAAGCATTAAGAGACCAAGACCAATGCTCCAAGCCTGCCATGTGATGCTTTTGAAGGTAATAATAAAAAATAAATTTCAAATGGAAATGTTTTGGATGTGCTGGCCGAGGTCCCTGCTGGTCTCCCGGCATGGTGCCGGTGAGGTTGCTGCTGCTGGTGGCCTGCCCGGGCAGCACCCGCTCCAGGAGCTAAACATAGGTGCTGGCTGCACAAGCCTCTTGTGCACACGTTAATTATCCTGGTGCTTTTTAGGGATCTTGGGTGAAATGTGTGTTTTTATAGTCAGTTTTCCATATTTTTTTTTAAGCAGCCTGGAGCAGAAGCCCTTTAATTACATTAAAAATCGCCTCCCACCAGGACTCTCTGTTCCCAAGCCCTGACGAAATTTTAAGCTCAAAGCTGGGCACATGCTCACTGTTTTCCTGGGCCAGGCAGCTTAGGATAGCAGGGGACAATGGGAAGCAGGGCTGTCTCTGCCCTGGACCCTCTGCATCACTCCCAGCAGGGCAGCCCCTCCAGCTGCTCCAGCCTCATGGAGCTGGGGGTACACAGGAATCCTCGCAATGCTGATCTCTCTCTTTATCAGAGGCTGCTGCGTTGGCACCGAAAAACTGCATGGCTGGGGGTTTTTTTTGTTGTTTTCTTTTTTTTCTTTTTTTTTTGGTATGTGTGTGGGTTTTCCTGGCATGAGGCGTCAGCTGAAAGCCACGGCCAGCTCCAGGCCTCCCTTGTAATTAGGACTCCTCACAGTGACACACGGGGCTTTGAAGCCCATGGGGCAGCTGTGCCCTGCAGCCCTGGGGGTTGCACAGTGGGCATGTGGCATGGCCTGCTGCCAGGGCTGCTGGACCCTCGGGGGGCTATGGGGGACCTCTCCCTCCCCAGAAACAAGTTATGTGCGTAGTGTTCCATCAGCAATTATCAACTCCCCATCATGTACCTGTCAATGCTGGGCTCCCCTGCATGTAGGTGAGGCTGTTTGTGCCCCTAGTTTTGAGAAGAAATATTCAGGTCTTTCATGGCAAAGTGGATTTTTCTGTCCTAAATAACCATAGTTTTACCACTGGCTAAGCTGATCATTTCAGACCTGCCTGAAGGCATTTATTTTTCAGCACCACTGTTCCTTCTCCTAGGGCTGTAGGGCTGAAGGCATCAGGTGGGATTTGCAGTTCTCCTTGCCACTGTGGGAAGCAAAGCTGCTTTCAGTGAGGAGTCATTCCCTGAACTGCTGCAGCTCAGATGTGCAGGAGCTCAGGGGCCTTTGCTGAGGAGTGCAAGAAGAATCTGGGAAAAAGGGACCAGAGGTGCGCTGGAGAGCTGGGTGGCTGAAATCCAAGCAGGAAATGATAAATATAGGTAGAGAAGAAAAGATGTCCCTGCAGAGGTGGGTGCTGGAGGCAGCATCCGCTTGCTGTATCCTGCCACCAAGGTTCCCAGTGAGATCCGAGTGGACATGTGGGTGGGGTTTTTTTTCACTTTCCCCCCTCACCCCAGGCAGTTATTCTGCTTTGCTGGGGACCTACACAGATTTCAGCTGAGCAATGCCTGATTTTGGAGCCCAGGAGACTGGGCTGGCCCCTGTGTGAGTCTGTGTTGTTTGTGGGGCACTAGAAACAAAGCAGACATGCATTTTGTAGCAACACTGGCAGAAATGGCTCTCAAACGGGGACTGGCGACACCTGTACCTGAGTCCCCTTTTCTTTCTCTGCCCTCACCAAGGCCTCTGCAGGCATCCTGGAGAGGGATTTGTTTGGATTTAGCTTTTTTTTGGTCTAATGGCTCTGCCCAAATGGCTGTGGAGTCGGGCCTTTGAGGTTGGTCTTTTTGTCTACTTGAAAAAACAGTGACAGAATTTCCCAAAAAGGGAGGTGGACACCCCCAAGGAACAGATTTCCCAATATTTATTTTAATTAAAACCCAGAGTGTTATTATGCCCTCAGCCTCCTGGCCGCTCGTCTGAGGCCAGACCCTCAATTAAGCGGCGCAGTGCAAACCTCGCTGGTTTTGGCAGCGGCACGGGGCACTATGTTTGTGCACCAAATCTGCCAGCGTTGAAGTTTTGGAGGGTTTTTGGTGCATGCTGGAGGGCTGGCGTCACTCTGGGCAGGGCGGTGATTGGCTTGGAGGGGGGCAAAGCCAGACCTTATATCCCAGCAGGGCAGCAGTGGGAGGAAATCTCTGCCGGCTGACTCCGTGGGTAGCTCTTGGAGCTGGGGCAGGGTAAGCTTGCTGCTGCTTTTCCCAACTGGGTTGTGCATTGCTGTCTACTTTTTGCAGGGAGGTGGGGCGGCTCAGCTTGCTAGCAGGATGAGGTGCTGCTTTTAGTCCTTTTCTGGGTCTGTGGCTTCATGAAGCGCTTGGGTGGAGGGGATGAGCATCCAGAGCCTTGCTGTGAGGTCAGGGAAGCTCGTGGCCGCTTGTTTCCTAGCCTGAGTTAAGAAAAAATAGGGAAACTTCAAGCACAGATAAATGTAATAAGAATTCTCTACAAGCACAGCTTATTTTGGGTTTAGGCAGAGGAAGGGTAGGAAAAAGGAAGGTTAGTGAGCCTGACTGAGCTCAGGAGGGTGCTGGGAGCATCCCTCCCTGGGAGAAGGCTGGGGTGCTGCTGGAGGATTGGGTGTGCTCCTTGCTCCTTGACGGAGGAGGGCAGGCTGTGTTTTGGTGCTTTGGGTGTGCAGCTCAGACCTGCCCAGAGCTAAGTCCCCTCCAGCCATTCCTGTGGGGGGCTCTTTGCATTGGTGCCTTGCCACTGCTATTTTCGCCAATGGCAGGCTGTAGAAGCCAATTATTTTCATTATTTGTTTGCTTGTTTGTTTTTCCTCAGTGAGGTTAAACTCTCTGTGGTATAATTCCCAGGAGCACTGCTCCCTGGGCAGAGCCCGAGCAGGTCTTGGAGCTATGGGAGGGTGGCTGCAGTGGGCAGTGCTCCCAGCTGCTCCTGTCACATCTCCAGTGGGGCTTGGCTTTCTCCCCTCCCTCGAAGGCAATGGGGAAGCAGGAGTGAGTAGTTCTGCTCCAGGAAAGCAGTGAGTCCACTACATGGTGAAACTCGCTTTTCTGGTATTTTGCGGCTTCTAGAAAAAACAAAATGTATTCATGGAAGTTGAGGCAGACCTTTAAAAAAAAAAAAAAAAGAAAAAGAAAAGAAAAAGAAGGAATTGGGTCTATGGAGGGGTTGGGTGACCCCACCAAGAAGTGGCTGGAGGTCAGCCTTTCTTCTCCCCGCTCACCCATGTGGACACAGACATGTGGATGGTTTGGAGTAGTGTTGATGCTTTCTAGCTGAGAAGCGAGCCCTCGACATGTTCCTAGAGAAAGCAGCCATGAGGAGTGTCCTGGTGTTCGTCTGCCTGGTGGGGATGGCGTGCGCCTTCTCGGTGAGTGCCAGGCGAGGGGGGAACCCCCGGCCTCGCCGGGGCTGGTGCGGGGCTCGTACCAACCCACCCTTTCCCCCAGGTCAAGAGCTGGCTGCGGCGACCCAAGCTGGACGACTCGGAAGAGAACGCGGTAGGGTCTCCCCCACCCCATGTGCCCAGTCCCGCACGGGGCTGATCTTGAGGAAGAGCACATTTTGGTGGCTCCTGTACCCAAGTCCCCAGACTGATGGGATTTTCCCCTTCCTTCTCCCCGTAGGTTTTTAAGAGCCGGCACCGGCATTACCTGTACAGATATATCTACGTGTATCCTCCACAGCGACGGTACCAGGTGGGTGCTTCCGAGGGGTTGCTGCTGCTTTGCCACCCTCCAAATGCAGAGAGTTTGGCCCAAATGAGGTGGGACACAGCCTGTGCCCTGTTTGCATGGACTGTGGGCCTGGGCGCAGAACATTGTACTCGTGACACCCCTGGAAACCCACCCACCCGCCTCCAACCTTTTTCCCTCTTCTTAGGTCAGTGACTCATCTGAGGAAGAGGGGGATGGCTCGGAGGAGGAGGAAGGGGGGGTGAGTATGGCAAACCAGCAGCCTGCAAAACAAATACGGGAAATTGGGAACTTTCTTTGGTTTTGTAGTCTCTGCTCATCAGCATTTGTGGTCACTGACCGCCCACAGCCTTGCACTCTGGATACAACTGGATTTTCTTCCTTTGGGCCTATTTTATTATTTTTTTGTCGATTTTTTCCTTTTGCTTTCCTTTTTCTTCCTGGGTGGGGGTTGCACCAAACAACCCTGAGACAAACTCTCCAGGTTTCCATTTACAGTGGCTCAGAAAGGAGAAGGACAGGCCAAAGGACAGAAGCAGAGAGGTTCACACAAGGAAGAAGGTGCTGTTAGGAACTCCTCTTACCTTCCTCTTTCAGTATCTGTTGCCCCTGTAGCACTGAGAAAATTCCTACAGAAAATCCAGTTATGCTCTGCATGTGTGAGTGTGGAATGACACAAACAGCTGCTATATTGGAAAAGACACATTCTAACCAGTCAGATGGTAAAGCTGCTCCTGTCTGGTGGATCAGTATGAGCTTGGGCACCTCTGTAGCTGTGAGAGTCACCCAGGTCCAAAATTAAATGCAGCAGGTTGCAAAGATCTTTTGTGTCTCATCGGGCTGCAAATGCTCAAAAATAATCCTGTGGTCTCAGGCATACAGATGCTTTGAAACAAAGATTTGGTATGCTTGGAAACCTGTGTGTCAGGTCTAACCAAGTCTTTTATTATTTTCTTTTTAAATTTTTTTTTAATGAAAGCCTGGGAATCTGGTTTTAAACTCCACTTTGGAGGCCTGTTAGGGGTTGGGATATAGTATGGGGTGGCTCCTGTGCCTGCCCTGGCACCTCCCTGCAATTTGCCCCTTTGTGCCTGTTCCTCTCACCTACCACTGCAATCTCTAGGGATGAATTTGAGTAGTGGAATGGGCAGCAAAAGGTGGAATTTCATTTCTCAGGAAGAAATTAAGTGATACGCAGGAATGTAGCTGCTCTTTGGGTCTGCTCTTTTTGTTTTGAGGGCACCAGAGCAGTGGCTGTTCCCATGCAGGGATATGCCTTCACTGGCAGGGTGGTCAGCACGGGGAATCGTGCTGAAAGGCCCCAAGGTCAGTTATGGGTATGTAAGGAGCACTGTTATATCAGCTGCTGGATGGGGAGCATCGCTCCCACTGGCACAGCTGGCTGCACCATGCAATTTGATGGCTCTCCTATTGCAGAGGAGAACAGCCTGGATTTTATCTGCCATCAGGTGCACCAGTATTTCAAGGCCTGAGGTGGCCCAAAATGCCAGGGTAGGTGTCCCTGGTCTTGGCGTGTGAACAGCAGGGATTGCCCAGGGCAGTGATGACACTGACCTCGCGTCTCCCTGCCATGGCTGGGCTCATTTGCAACAAGCTCCTCCTCCCAGGCTGGGCACTTGGGTGAACTGCCCCACCAGTTCCTCAGTGGCTGCTCCAGGCTCTGTTTTCATTTGGGTTATTCCTTTTTTAGCCTTGCACCCCGCTGAGAGCCCTGCTCTGCTGCTGATCTCTGGGGCCAAGCGTTGCCGATGGCTGATTGCTGGTGGGGTTTGCGCTCACGCCTGGCTTTGAGCCACCACACACTCACTGACCATCCACACATGATGTGCCATGTGTCCACATGTAGTGTGCCTGTGGCTTTCTTTGTTTACTGGAAACTGGGAGAGGTAACTTCAGAAGAAAACCTTTAGATGCTTTGCAAAGCAAAACGCAGAGCCAGAATGGGAACACCCGACTCCAGCCACCACCACTTAATTGCACAGCTCCAGCTGCTCTGCTGCAGCTTCTCCATTCCAGCCTGGAACAAGACCCGTGGGAAAGCAGGGAACTCGGAGCAATGCCCAAATGCTGTGTGTGGATGCTGCATACCCCTCTCGCTGCTGGGAGGCCTGCGCTCCACTCCAGCTGCTGACCCCCTGCACTGTCTTGTCCCTGTCCCCTGCAGGAGCCATTTTATGCTGGCACCAAGGCAGCTGGACACCCCGCCGGGGCAGCCCCTGGGGACTGCCAGGGTGCACTGGGAGGAGACGTCACATCCCCCCTGCAGGTGTGGCTTGGGGAGCTGGAGGGGGCACCCGTGGGGAGGGGGCTGTTCACTGCATGTTTGCTTGCACCCATCGGATGCCTGGCACCCTGTTTCTGCTCGGGGGCTGCTGTGGAAATATCCATAGCTGGACCAAGCTCTGGGCATTAACTTGGGGTTGGAAGGGGTACCCCAAAAAGACAGTCCTGCCATGCAATGTGTTGGGGGATACTCAGCTGTGCCCACACCTTCCCCATGCCACATGAAGCTGCAGTCTCCTGACATCCAAGTAATGCTGTGCTGTCTTCCCTCTGCCAGGGCAAGGGCTGCCAAGGGATCCTGAAAGGGATCAGGCAGAGGATTGCCAGCAAGGGGGAAGACTCTGAAAATGAAGACAGTGATGAGAATGAGGAGGAAGAGGAGGAAGAGGAGGAAGAAGAAGTAGATGAGAACGAGAATGGTGTCAATGGCACAAGCACCAATACCACAGAGGGTATTGGACCTCATGGCAATGGCACTGCGGTGGCTGAAGAGGGCACTGGTGAAGCTGAGGAAGAGGAGGAAGAGGAGGAGGAAGAAGAAGAAGAAGAAGAGGAAGAGGAGGAGGAGGAGGAAACCGAAGCCACCACCATTGCAAGCACCACCAATGAAGAGGGTCTGACCCAGGCAACCACTATGGATTATGGGGGACCCACAGATGCCATCACAGATGCCACCACAGCTGGAGAGCTGTGGGAGTACGATGTGACAGCCAGGGACCACAGCAGGGGGGACGAGGGCACCACCGAGGGCGGGTACGAGGAACAGGACGAGTACGCACGCGGGGACAGCTACCGGGCCTACGAGGATGAGTACGGCTACTACAAAGGGCACGGATATGATGTGTATGGCCAGGATTACTACTACAGCCAGTGAGCAGGGGGGACAGCCCTAGTGCTGTCCCTGCCTGCCCCAGCCCACTCAGGAAGGTGCGTCCGAAGGCTCCCTGGAGCCACCGCACACCAGAGGGGACGCCAGGCAGCTCCGTCCCAGGCTTTTTTTTTTTTTTGTGTCTTGCAAAGTGAAATGAAATGAAATAAAGCAACCGAACTGAGCTTGTTGGTGACAAAAGGTTTGATGCCAAATTTGCTGGGGTCAGTGGGGCAGCACCGTGCTTGGTGAGGGGCTGAGGGGCTACAGTTCCCCAAGATGCTTTGGGCAGAATCTTGTTATTCCAGGTCAGATGCACATGATAGGAGGGAGTAACAGCAAGGCCAACTTGGAAAGCCTCTGTAGAATCCCCTCTGAAAAATGAAAGGGGGCTCTTAGGGACAGTGCTGTGGGATTACAGCCACGTTTTATGTAAAGTTGATGTGAATTTCCAATATGTGAGCAGTGATAACTTTACCACGTCTTCCATTCCTTGGTAACATGCCTCCCACGGCCTGACCACACACCAGGCAAAGTTAATAAGGGTAAAAACACTAATGTCTCTTTCTGTGCATCACTAGCTGTAGATGCATAGGCCTGTAATGAGGGCTCTGCTTCTTCATCCCTGCACCAGGCATGTGGGTACAAGGCTGGGCAACTAGGATGTGTGTCTTGAACACCAGTACTGCAGCCCAAAATGTCCCTGTCACACAGCCTCATTCCCAGGACAAGGTAGGGTTGTCACAGTGACAGTGGTGCATCCACTTCCCTCCTGCGTCAGTGATGGGGATGCCTGTCTGGAAGTCCTGAGGATCCCTACTCAGGGTCACTTCCCAACAGGAGTGTGTCCCTGGCTAACTGGAGATCTGCATTATGGATAGGGATGGAACAAATCCCACTGAGTTCCAGGCAGATGCCACCATTTGGGAATAGTGACGGCCCTCACATACAGTTAATGACAGGTACTGTGCTGGTCTTGCACTCCTAGGAAGGAAACCTGAGTTCAGCTCCTGATGCAGGTCCAACTGCAGAACTAGTCTATTCCTGCGGCAGCGAGTTGCTGGCCATTGTACAAAACTGCTTCCATGTGCCAAAGCCGGACTGCAGCTTCTGGGGAGGCAGGAGGTGCTGCCTGCAGCATGGGCACCCCCAGGGTCAAATCCCTATGGAGGCAGTGGGGAGCCCTGCATGCACTCATGGCTGGTGGGGGGACACAAGAGTCCCATCATCCACATCCCCAGGGGGTGCCCAGAGACGTCAGGGAACCGGCATGGACAAAGGGCCCTGGTGCTGCCAGGGGCTGGGTCCCGCTCCCATAGGGCGCGCAGCCCAGTCCTGTGTGCGTCAGCCCCCCAGGCACCTGGCAAAAGCTCTCCTCCAGGAGCCAAGGCACATGGGCTGGCTGCCCTGTGGGGTGGCATCTGACTGCTGCTCCCTGGCCGGTGGGCAAGGGTCAGTTTCCTGCTGGCTCCAAGATTTGCTCCTGCTTGAGGCCGGATGCTGATGGTTTAAGTGTTTCTGGTGATAATGCAGCAGTTGTGCCAGCTCCCAGGGTTTGGGTTAGGGCAGTGTGGGGAGTGGGATGGGAGCTGCAGTCACCACCCCCACCACAGTGAGTGCCTGAGCCAGGCTGGCTGCAGCAGTGGAAACCCTTCTTGGCAAGGGCGTAGGTGACCAGCAATGCCACCAAAAGTAAAGGTGGGGAGGAGGAGGGTTTGCACAGTGCGCACACCCTTGTAGCACTTAGTAACAAAGCTGGGCTCAAAGGGACCTGTGCAAGCAGTGCATGGAAAAATATACATATTTTTTTCTTTTTTGCCACTCTTCTATTTTGCACTTGCACAGGTTTAGCTCAGAGCAGTTGAGGTTGAAACCCAAAAAGCAAGTGTCAGAAGACACAGCATGGTGGTGGCTCTCAGCTTGGCCAATGCTGCCCTTCTGTACCAAAGGGCCAGGACCAGGCCTGGCTCTGGATATTGCCCTTCCCTTTACGCAGCCCTGCCGGCTTTCCCATGTTGGTCACAGCGAGCAAGCCAAGACCCACTGCACACCCTCTTATCAATAACCAAGCTGGATGTGTGCCACACTAAGATCTGCGCTAATCATCGAGCAATTTTGCCTTCAGAACAGATATTTATAAACTGTGCTTTCTGTTTATCCAGCCAGGTGGAACATTTGATAGCTGTCTTTCACCACAAACACATTTTTAGCTGGAAATTACTCCCCCTGGTTATCTGCGGGTGCTGCCACAGCTGACAAATGTCCCTGGGCAAGAGCTGATTGGCTCTGTGCTCTCGGGGCCAACTTTAAATTTCAGCAAAGTGGGCACAGGCTCCATGGTCTGCCACTGGGACCTGCCTCCGAAGGGGAAAGGTAATCTTCCTACCTAGCTTCCTGCCCTGTCTCTCCCTAGCCCTTCAGCTCTGCTGTCCCTGAGCAGGGATTCTCCTGCTTTCACTCTTGGCGAGCCACAGTGGGGATGGGGACATCCTGATCCTTGGCTGTGCACATCTCTTGAGCTTACATTGCTTTGTACTGCTGATCCTCGTGCATGAATTTCCTTCTGGTGTTTCCTGTAGCAATGCTGGTATGGCTGAAAATAGTCTCTGGGATGGACCTGCAAGCCCAAGCCAGGGTGGTTGGGCGAAATGAGAATTATTGGCCAGTGGAGCTATTGCCTCCTGCCATTTATCAATGCTGTGAAAGCCTGCCGCTTTCTCAGTTCGGACTTATGAACAGCTTAGCTTGCAGCAACCTTGAGGGATCATTTATTGCAAACATCCACCCAGTCTGCTTTGACATAGCGAGTTAGGAAGCTTTCATATCTGGAGTCAGAGAGCCCACTCGGAGCTGCCAGCCATGCCCTAAGCAAATGGTGAGAGCACTGCCCTTGCTGCGAGGAATGCAGAGAGGCAGGACAATGCCAAGGGCCACCGCAAAGCTTGGGAAAAGCTGAGGTCGCTGGAAAACCCAGCTGCCATGGGGGCTTTGGGATAGTGGGAGCTTTTAGGTTGCTGCTAACCAGGACTATTGAGGACCACAAGTCCCGGGAAGACAAACTGCAGCAATGCTTCACTTTGTGCCTCCAGGAGCAGCCCAAGATGCAAACGTCCCTCGTCTGCCTGTGCCTGTTCCTGCTCAGCACAGTCCTCGCCACACCTGTGAGTATGGCTTTTCCTAGGTTTCCCAGCGTGCTGCTGGAAGCGTGAGTTGTACTATCTGGTGCATCCCGGCATGCTTTCAGCAGTGTCAAAACATGGGTTGTAGTTGTGTACATCACCTCTGGTGCTTGGGGAGGGCATTAAGGTGAACAGCAGAGGTGAGCCCAGAAGGAAAAATATATTTTAGCATTGAGGTGGCTGAGCATGTGCCTTCAGTTTAGCAATCAGGGCACTGCACAGGAGCCTGTCTGGGTGGCTGGACCTCTTCCCCTGGATTCCTGTGGATCTGGGATCTGCCCAGTGCTTCTGGCCTGAGAACAGCCTGAGCCGAACCACAGGGAGGAAAGTGCGGGAAGGATGCTCATCTTACCTGTGTGGGTAACAGCGAGCAAAGGGGCACCTGCAATTATTTTCCAGCTCTCTTAATGTGAAATTATGCGAGATTTAACTAAAATCAGGGCAAACTAAGATGAATACAATAGCAGCCATTTTTGTCCTGCATAACTGTTGCTCAGAGTACTAAATACACAGGTAGAGTAAAAGTCTGCTCCTAGAAAAGGCTTGCTTTTTTTGTCAGGGTAAGGAGGAGGGAAATCCCATCTTCTCTGAGAGATGGGCCCCTCCCATGTGTCTTTTACCCCTCCAGAGCAAGCTCTCACAACCCGGTCTGTAGCAGGGCAACCCAGGGGAAGGCAATAAATCAGCACAGATTTGCTTTTCAGATAGGGGCACAGAAGGGAGTTAATACTATTCTGTGTAACCAGAGCTGTAATCCTTTGATACTGTTCACAAACAATGAAACAACCTGGGAATATTCAATACTTTGGGGTGTGTTTCTGCCCCTTCAGCTGGGCTTGGGATGTTTCAGTGACTAATTTTGCTGAAACCAAAGAGGACTCCCCTCCATGGGGCCGCCTCTCACTCTGGCACGTAGGCAATGCCTGAATGGCTTAGTGGGGCTCATAGGATGCTCCCATCAGCAGGTCCTCCAACCCTGAGGGATGCACTAGCCAATACCCCCGAAAAGATGCCAGGATAATCAGGGAGAGCTGGAAGCCTGCAAGCATGAACAGAAACCTGGCCGTGAGGGCACAGAGGTTGCTGCTCAGTAGCCCAGTAAACACTGGGAAAAACCACCAGTTAACCAGCTCTGGACTCCCATCACAGGCAGATCCAAGCAGTGAGCTGGAGCATTGTGTTGTGAGCAATGGTGCTGTGAAATAAAAATGCTCTGTGATAAAATACTCTGCAGCAATCTCCAGGAAAAGGTTATCTGCAGACCAGCAATACCCTATGAAAACTAGCATGCAATACAATCATGCTGTAGCAAAATTCACAATACTTTTCAGACCCCGGAAAAGGGGTTTTGACCTTTCCTACTATTGCTGTCTTTAAGTCAGCATCCCAGGTAGTGCATGGGAATTTATTGGCTTATCAGTGCAGTTTTCCCACCCTTCCCTGAACACGGGGCAGGGTGGGTGGCCAGCAGTGGGCGCTGGCAGCTGCCTGGATGCTGGGGTAGTGTTTGATGCCTCAGCTCTTGCCTGTGTTTTGCTGCCCACAGGTGCCACTGCCGCTGCCTGGGAGAGCTGCTGGGAACTGTGTGGGACAGCACCGGGTATGTATCCCTCTGCCACCTCCTGAGGCCTCAGTGGGTGCTAGTGGGACCCTACTGCAGTGCCAGGCACAGAAATGGAAACTCCTGCCAATGCATTTAATAAGAAAATTGTGGGTTTTGGTTATTTTCTTCCCTACTAGATACTTCTGAAAGGCTGCAATGCCAAGCATGGCTTCTACATTTTCAAATATGTCTACTCATTCTCAACGCGGAGGAACCAGACGCAGATAAAGGTGAGGGGGTGGCCAGGGGACACTGCAGGACCCTGGCCTGGCTGCGGTGCCCCCAGCAGCCATCCATCACCAGGGCTGGTCCTGACCTCTCCCTTATGTGTACTGCACAGAAAGAAGAGGCTGACCGCCAAAGTATCATCCCCAGCCACCGGCTGGATGAGGACAGTGCCAGGCAGGAGCCACCAGAGGCTGAGATGGCCCCAGAGCACAGTGACAACAGCAGCACTGAAGTAATCGAGTATGGGATTGTCTTCAAGCCTGAAAACCGCAGCACCTCGGGCATTGGCAGGGATGGTCTCAGTCCTCGCCCTGGCACACGAGTACGTGGCAGTGGTGGTGGCACAGGTCCCACCCCATCCAGCTCAGAGGGCAGTGGTGATCTGGATTTGGTGGTGGAAGTTGATGGCGATGTTCCCATTCTTCCTCAGGGTGAACACCCCAGTGAGGTTGTGGTGGGGAACAGGTCCAGTGTCAGGAGTGAGGACAAGGATGATGGTGCCCCCAGGGTGGTTCCAGGGGAGGGAGCCATGACCCCTGGGAGGGGAAGGGCCCCTACTACCAGAGGGGCAGGGGATGAGGGCAGCGGGGAGGCCACTGTCTCTGGCCAAGGGCAGGAGGGTGTTAAGCAGGGTACAGGGACGGGAGGCATCGCTTTGTCCTCTGTCACTGAGAAAATGGAGGATGTCCAAGTGGATGCCGCAGGTGTGGATGAATATGCTTATGTCCCTGACTCGGGCAGTGTCACCATCACTCGTGGGAGCCTGGGCAGCACAGACAGGGCCACCAGCTTCACCCAGGTCTCTCCAGACAAGGATGACGAGGTCAACATCTTCATTGGGAGGGCCAACATCCATGTGGGGGAGCAGGAAACCACCCAGGCTGGTGCCACAGTGGGTAGCGAGGATGACGGCATCCCCTCTGTAGGAACCAGCAGCCCCCTCTCCAGGCTGGACGTCACTGCAGCACCCAGTGGTGGTGACGATGACAGCATCCCTGCTCGCAGGCAGCCTGAAAGACTGGCCACCACAGCCACTCCAACCCGTGGGGTCAGCGTCACCAGCAGCCTCAGGGACGGCCGTCTCACTGGAGAGGACGAGGAAGGTGCCACCACCATTAGTGTTGATAGAGGACTGGTAACCCCTGTCCCCTGGAGAGTCACTATTGGTGACATTTCTAGCCCCACAGTGGCCGGCATCCGTGGGAAAGATGATGACGAGGTGAGAGGAGAGGGGCAGAGGTTCAAGGGGAAGCCAGACCGTGTGGCTACCACAACCCCCCGCCAGTGGGGTGACATGGAGGCCGCTGTCACTGTCCCAACCGAGGGGGCCAGCATCCACCTGGCCACTACCGAGGGGGCCAGCATCCGCCTGGCCACTACCGAGGGGGCCAGCATCCGCTTGGCCACTACCGAGGGGGCCAGCATCCGCCTAGCCACTACCGAGGGGGCCAGCATCCGCTTGGCCACTACCGAGGGGGAGCGCACCAGCCCGGCAGGTACAGCCAGCAGCCACAAGGCAGGCACGAGCACCGTGCTGGGCAGAGCAGGCAGTGGGGAAGTGGGGACAGCCACCTCCCGGCCCCCCCGTGTGGAGGGACGGCCCGGGGCAGGGACCAGGGTCCGTCCAGGGGGAGCAGGGCTGGACAAGACACCCAGGACGGACAAAGCACCATCGCGAAGCGGGAAACCCAGCAGCTGGGTGTCGAGCGGGGCCCAGACAAGTGCAGGCGGCTCCGACGGCGGTGCTGGGGGGAGGTCGCATGCCACCAAAGCAGGGGCCAGCCCCGCTCCGCAGGCGGGGCAAGACGCGGGCAGCACGGCAGCGGGCAGGGGCCGGGAGCGGGGGCGAGGCGGCGAGAGCGGGGCAGCGGTGCCAGGGGCCGGGGGCGGCCGCCTGCCCGGGCACCATGGCAGGAAGCTGGGGGCTGGGGCGCCGGGCACGATCGCGGCGCTGGGCCGCAGCAGGCAGCTGGACCAGGTGAAACGCGCTGACGAGCTGCACGTCCGCGAGCGGGCCTTCTACACCCTCGGCGGGGCGGGCGGCGGCCCCAGCGGCCCCTACCCCGGCCTCGGCAGCGCCGACAGCAGCCAGTCCTCCGAGGGGGACCGGGGCAGC
>VZTF01000081.1:59696-97977 GCA_013397755.1 Cnemophilus loriae
GTGAGAGCGGACAGACGGGACTGCAGCCCTCCGGGTGGGGATCCCCAGGGTACCCCCAAGGCCGCTGGATCCAGGGGCCCCTCTGAGGCGCGGCCGGTATCCGCCCCGGCGGGCTCCAGCCGTGGAGCTGGGGGGGGTCCCACACGCCGCGTTTTCCCCCTTGGCATCCCCGCTGCGGGCTCTGCTCTTGCCTGGGTGAGGGGCAGGTTGCTGGGGGGCACACGGTGCTTCACAGCTCGGGAGCCAAAAATCACTGGTTCATGCAATCTGCTGTTAATCTGGGGGAGGCTGCACGTGGCACAGCAGCAGGGATGCACGGGTGTGCTGTGCTAGACAGCCAGGGAACAGCAGCCATGCTACACGGCATAGGGTAGCGGTGTTTGTGCACTGATGCGAAGCAAGTAAAGAAGCAGTGAGAAAAAGCCTCTGTCCTCGCGGTTTCACTTCCAGCCTACTGGAGAAATAAAGGCATTTCTGTACCTGAGGATCTGCTGACTCTGGTGTTTGCAATGGGACTTCAGGCAGTCACTCTGCCACAAGCAGTGTGCTAGGGGTGGGCTGGTCCCTGGGCGTAAGGGAATTTCTGGCCCCAGCACATCCCTGGCCATGCCATCACCTGTGGGGCTGCAGTTTGGCCAACAAGCCCCACACATCCCTCACTTGGGGTATCAAAGCCTACCAGATCCTGCCCAGGGCCACCAGCCTCCCTGGGCTTGCTGGGGAGGCCCACAGAGCATCCTCCCCCTCGGCTCATCCACCTCCTCCAGTGAGAAGTCCCCATCATGCCCTTGTGGTACATTTCCTGGCCCCTTCCAGGAGCACCATAACACTCTGGCCGTGCCACTGCCATTCCCTCTGCTGGCCCCTGCACGCGAGCCAGGCTGGGCTTCGACATGCTGGAGCCATGCCGTCAGTGGTGCCAAAGTTAAACACTGTTTATACAATTGCAGGTTGCTTTTTCTGTCCGAGAAGCTGCTAAAACAGGCGTGTTCAGCAGCGCACCAGAGCAAATGGCACAGTGAGAGAGGTGTCAAGCCTCAAGGAGAGAGATGTTGCCTCAGCACGTGCTGAGGGGACTCACCACGAATACTGTGCCCATGCTGGGAGCAGGTGGGAGCAGCCAGGAGCAGCCACAATGTCAGTGAATTACCCACAGAGTGCCTGCTTCCCTGTCCTCTGCACACCTGTATGCAGGGAAGTTGCAGATCCTGTTACGGGACATAGAATCACAGGATGGTTTGGGTTGGAAGGGACCATAAAGATCATCTAGTTCCAACTCCCCTGGCATGGGCAGAGATGCCACCCTTTAGACCAGGTTGCTCAAAGCCCCATCCAACCTGGCCTTGAATACTTCCGGGGATGGTACATCCATAGCTTCTTGCAGCAGCTTGGTGCTTAGGAATCATACATGGTTCATTCATGCTGGAGCACCAGGACCAGGATAACTGTGTGTGTCTTACTGGTGCTATCAGTTACCACCAGCTCTCGGGACTCTGCTTTGCTACTGCTCATGCTCTCCAGCAGAAAAGGACAAAAATTGCATGTGTCCACTATGCCTCCATCAGGGCATCAGGCCCTGGTGTCTCCGGAGAAGCTGCTCTACATAGCTTGGTCCCAGTGCTGCAGGGACAGGGAGATTTCGGCAGCCTGTGGCAGGGATTTCCCTGCAGCTTCCCAGGCTTGGAGCAGCATGCACAAGACCCCCAAAGGCTCACGGATCTCCTGTGCTGGCCCATCTGGCTCAGACTAAAAGGTGCTGCAGGGCTGCTGCCCATCTGGGCTGGGTGACTCTCCCCTAGAATTGCCACGGCACATCAGACCCCCAGACTGATGGACTGTGGCAATGCTCTGAGGATCTAGAGCTCGGCATGATTGCCTGGGCGATGAAGAGGGTGGTTTTGAGGTCTCGCCGCTGACAGAGTTGGAACTAAGGGGTTTGGAGCCCCGGCGTAGTGCCCAGGCACCTCCATTCTGTCCCGACCACACCCTTGTCCAAACGATTAAGCAACATCCTTAAGCAAGGACTGGGCACCATCTAGTGGAATAAAAAGCCTGTTCCTGGGAAAGTTTTGTGCCTGTTGAATGATGCCCGCCTCTGCCTGATGCTGACGTGTGCACTGCTGCCCTTTTGTCCCACTGCTTCCCCGGGGTCCTGGGGAGCCCTGCCTGAATGATGAGGTCAGGTATAAAACTGGCTAGTTCAGGTATAAATGGCATGCATTTATAAACCAGCATTTATAACCTCCTTGCACAGTTGCTGCTAAAGCACCTCTAATTTTTGTGCTGTGACCCTGGCTATACATCTGGGAGAATACTGTATTTTGGGATGCTCACCCCAAGCCCCCTGCTCAGCACCACAACGTTGTCTGGCTCTGCTCTTTCAAAACTCACCTGCCAAATAGCACAAGTGGCCACTGAATGTAAAAACTGCAAGTTTCCCTAGGAAAGGGTTTTACTGGAGCATTGGAGCAAAGCAGGGAGTTGGTTTTTCCTTGCAGTGAAGGGTAAGCAGACAAGGGCTGGCAGGGTGACACTGCCCATCCCTCGTGCTCAAGCACCCACAGCAAACTTACAGCTGGGCTAGAGGTAGTCACCAGGTCTGGGAGGTGTTCATCTGTGGCCCTTTGCTCTTTGGCTCTGCTGAGCTGTGTGTTTTTGAGAAAAGATTTAATATAGCCTTTTAATAAATATACATTGACATCACCTTCCATGTGTTGTTTTTGGTTTTTTTAATCAAGAGCAGCAGTGATTTATCTACAGATGTTTCTTCATGCTGGGACAGCCAAGGCTGTTGCTGAAGTGATTTAAGGTCTTTCATCCCACCCTGTAAGTTAGTGAACCCAAGTGAAGAGTGATACGTACTTTCTGAGGGTACAGAACAAAATATAAATTGTCCCTAAAAATCTCAGCAACTCTTATGAATACTAACTGTGATCATGTGGCCAGGCAAGTATGGGTACACACTGCTGCTTCAGGCCAGCAAGGTTGCAAAGAACTGCTAAAATGCTTTTTAAAAGAAGCCTAAAAACCAATGATGTGCTTTGAGGAACCATTCAAACAGAGTTTGGAACTGTATGTTTTCAGGTATAAAGCTCGATGCTGGCTGTGTGGAGGGGGCAGGTGGTGCCCATCACAAATAGCTCTTCTCAGATGTTTTCTTGGCTGTGTGGTGGCAGCGGGCACAGCCCAGAGAGACAAGGGTGCCTTCCCCGCTGTAGCACCATGGTTTTTCAGAAGAGGGCAAAAGCAGACAGCCAGAGGGAGCAGCTGAAAGCAGCAACTCTCAAAAGAGAAGGAGCACAGCTACAGGACAATAACAATTTCCCTCCTCACCTGCTGTAGTTACTCAGTGAGACCCATCTTCATCCCATGCCAAAGACCAGGGACTGAGGTGGATTGAAATACTGCACACACCCCTAGAAAACACCTCCTCCCAGAGCTCAGCCTTCCTGCCCCTAAGCTGCCAGCCAAGGCTGCGCAACTGGAGGGGGCATGAGTACATCCAGGTTTTTGGAGGACGGAAGATGCCCCAAAGCCTCCATCCTTTGCCAAGAGAAGCACTTACTGCTATTGAGGAGGGTGCAAAGCAGCCCTGGCAATGAGAAACTCACCTGGGTTTTTCTTCTGCAGAACAAGCCACACAGTACTGCCTACCATCACGGGGCTTCAAAAACGCTTTTACTTACTCTGAACAGTCTCTAATAGACCATCCACCAGCACTTCCCTGCAAACATTTACTCTGAAGTCACAACCATTGCTATAGTCAAGCAAAGGCACATTTTGACACATGGAGTGAAATGCAAATCTCAGTGACATTAGTAAAAAAATATTATTAGCTGATATTATAATCTGTTTGGGGCCTCTTTTGGTAATCCTTGCCAATTTCCCTGCATCCTCATGGTGGCTTTAGAGGGACTGGTCTGCAGGGTTTCTTTGGGGAGCAATTGCCTTGAAGCTGGATACTTTGTTGTATGACATCCTATACTACATTCACCCTTCTTAAATTACTTCATGGGCCTTGCTCTGATCATCAGGGTACCCGTGATTTGGGAGAGTACAGAGACAATCCCTGGCCAGTGAACTGTGGTTCCTCGCTTCCTGAGGTTCTCTGGAAAAAAACTTCTCCAGCCAAAAAATCCTGGCAAGCTATAGCCATTGTGTGAAAATCCCTATGCCGTTCCCCCATGTGATTAATGTACCAAGCTAGTCTGGGTTCAGCTTAGGCTGTTGGCTATAATTAATCTTCTAAGTTTTGGAAGTTGATAGATACAAACTTCTTCTGTCATGAAATGGAATGGCAGGAGGTGTTTCAGAGATCTTACACCTTGCTTCAAAGCTGGCCTGCATGGGAGGAGATAAAATAGGTGTGTGGCCTTTTCAGCTTCCCTGCAAAATGCAGAGAAGGGGCAGGAGCTTTCGCTCCCTCCCAGCACCAAGTGATGAATATTTTGAGTAGTGGCTTTAATTAAAAAGTGTTAGGCCTTACAATAAAATCTCCCAGCCGCCTGCTGCCATCATCCAGCAGCGATGAGGAAGATCAAGCCTGACGGCCTTCAAATGTTTGACTTACTAAAAGCTGACCCTCCTTTTCCTCAGTGCTCCCTCCTCACTTATCCCTATTGACACATTCCTGCTAAAAGCCATCCAATTCCTCCCCAAAATACAAGTGGGGCTGAGTCCACTCAGCCAACCTCAGCTGTACCTGTAGAGTGAGTGAACAGGCTCCCTGCCTTAACACATGGGATGTTTCATACGCCAGTAAATCCACTTGTGCTTCATCTCAGCTTAAACACTCCTGCTTTCCAAAAATGTTGGGTTCAAAGGGCAGAGGCTTACATAATAAAAATCCTAAAAGGGATTTAATGCTTGAAATAAAAATGCTAAGGTGCTAGAGCAATTCCAAATACATATTTAATATATGAATAAGTAAGTACCTCATGCCAGGCACCGAATATAAGAAGTGAAAGATGTGAGTATGATGACCAAAACCAGCTTTTGCTTCAATTTCCAGACGCAGGACTGAGAAAAATGTGAAAGTCATCCCCATCCATCTTTAAACACTCAAAACTTTGCCAATTACCTAAAAGCAACAGTTGTATCAAAAGAGAAATTATTTTAAGAAATGATCCTCCTCATGTAGAGTGTGAGCTGAAAATATCCGTATGCTATCCACAGCATTGGATGAATTTCCACCATCCTCCCCACACCCAAGAGCACCCACGGGACTAGGGGCCGAGGAGCATCCCTGTATCCAGCAGGGCTGGGATGGGTTTGCTGCTGCTCTCAGGAATTCCAGCCAAACCCTTTGAATGCAGGTCCAGTGGCAGACTGGCTAGAAAAAAACCTGAATTTTAATTGCACTTTTCTTGCTGTGTTGCCTTTCATGGCAGAACAGGGCCTAAAGAGGAAGATGCTGTCCCCAGGAGCAGAGCAGATCTCCCAATCCTCTTGTGAACTACTTAGCAGAGGAATAGTTGAACACCTGAAAAATTTAAGACTTCAGAGACTTTAAATAAGAATCTAAATTTTTAGCCTTTCACCAGTTTAGAAAAAAATCCAACCCAACAGCAAAAATATTTTTATTTAATTTTGATTTCTATTCACAAGGGATTAAAGTTAAAACCATTTCATGAGAGTTTTCAGCCACAGACTGAAAAACATGGAGGAGAAGAGAAGCTGTGGAAGCCCTGTCCCTGGAAGGCCAGGCTGGCCAGGGTCCTGCACACCTTGGTGTGGTGGATGGTGTCCCTGCCCATGGCAGGAGATTGGGACCAGCTGATGTTTAAGGTCCCTTCCACGCCAAAGCATTCTGGGGCACCATGGGGGTGCAAAGAGGGCTTCTGCTACCGTTAATGGAATGTTGCCACAGCCAAACCGTTGCCGCAAGGATTCCATCCCAGGGCACTCGGGTGAGCTGGGGTCCGTTAAGTCAGTTGATGGATCCTCTGCTGGGAAGCAGACGCAAAGTGTCCGTCTCCTCTGCGTGGTGTCCATCTTCTCCATCCCCGGTGGGAACAGAAGGTGATTTGCTGACATTTGTGAGAAAAACTCTTGACTGACTACACACGTAAGTGTAGATTATTTTTAAAAAGGTTTCTGATGCTGAGGGGCTGTTCTGGGCTTCTGGCCCAGCCACAGGTGTCTGAGGCTCCAGTACTGAACTTGTACAGAAACTGGTGACTCGGGGACGGGAATCCTGAAGCAGGGGTGGTATTTAAGAGAACAGGTATTCCAGACAGGTAATCTCCTCTCTTCTCTTCTCTTCTCTTCTCGTAGGTTTGGAAGAACAGTGTTCTCTGACCCCTGGAAGTCAGGGTTTTGTAGCAGTGTGCTGCCTAAAGGAATCTAAGGGATCAATCGCTGTAGCTTCTCTGACATTCCTTCTCTGGTGCCTGTCCCACTTACTCTTCCAGTGGTTTTAGGTCGTGAAACACCATGAGCACAGTGAGTACTTTACTACTCAATGCCAATGTGATTCCTCAAACACGTTGTCTAGGGTGCTTCCAGAAAGGATTTAAAGAGTTTGTAGCAAATGCACGGGAACAGAATCCTATTAAGACTTCATGTAACTTCATGTTTTGGGAGACAGAAGATTTTGAATCTCTCTGGGTGCTAGCAGTAGTTCAGAAATGCTTACAGCATGAACAATGACCTGATAAAATTGTGAAATAGTCTCATTTTCAAGCCTTTGGGATAGACTTTTTCTTCGTAAGACAGCTGGTAAGAGATCAGGGGGGATGCCTTTTCCTTGATGCGATGCGTGCAGGGAGGGATGACCCATAGCACCACTCGATGCAGATTCCAGCCTTTGCATGAGTGTTTTCTGTACCCTCGTGCTTTCATTGGTGTCGCAAAAATGAGGGCCACATTACCCTTACTCCCACAGAAAATGCTAAGGCTTTGCTCCCTCTTAGAATCAGCAAAAGCACCGTGGAGAAGCAGATGATTCTGGTCAAGCTCAGAAACGGAGCGGGCTGCTAGCTCCTAGTGCAGGTGGAGCTTCAGAGCCAGAGCCAGCAGACCTCGAAGAAAGTGGTACACTTTCTTTTGAGCTTGGTAAGGACAGAAACTGCTTCTAGAGGGCTGGGGTCCAGCTGAATGCGTGCATTTGCCAGTCTCTAGGCCCATTAGTGGGGAGGAAGGGAAACCTGGGATTTTAGGAAGCGTCTAGTATGGCATGTCTAAACAGCAGGGCTCCTGACAAGCGCACGGGTTTGTTACTGAGCTTTGATACATGTGCATTAGTGGGACATGAACTTTGTAGCAAAGGTTCAAGTGCTGCTCAAACATCTGAATGTCTGCTGTGAGTAGCTGGCAGTTGGCCCAGCTGCCACTGCACAGAGTGGCAAACTGAGTCTGGGATCTCCCAAGCTGGAAGCAGATAAGGAAAATTTATCATTAGCTGTGCCCTGTCCCTCAAGAAAACATGTACAGTATGGTACTGTAAAATCAGGATACCTGCTATGATTCCAGCTTTGGTTTGGGTTTTCTTTTTCCTGTGTGATAAACATTCCTCTATGTTAGATGAATCTTATGTTGGTGTGTACCTCCTGCAAGCTGCTGTCATCCAACAGAACTGTGTGAGGACCTCAGCCACTGTTCCTGGCAGAGGACAGGGCTGGCAATGCTCTATTGTGGAGTGTTGAGAGCAAAGGTGGAGTGAAATATTGGACACATTCCTGAAAAGAAGAGACCCAGGGCACAGTTGAATCCTACCTCAGCCTGTTCCCCTGGGGCTGCCCATTTCATTCCTCTGCAATTTCTGATCTTGATTCTATCATTCTGGTTTTTAGCTGTTGAAGAATTCATAGGTGTCACAGCTGACTCTCCTGAGTCTGAAGACATCAGTCTAACTGTCAATGATTCTGGCAATGTTATGGTAAGTAGTGAATGACACACTTCTCTCCATCTCACAGTCAAATTAGTTTTCTCTTGTGCTGCCAGGCCTGTCTTCCGGCACCCAAATGGCCTGACGTTCACGGCTGAAACACAGCTCTGACTTACCTACTTTAGGCAGAGCTCCCAGTCAACCCGAAATGCACCTGTGAATGCATCAGCATCTCTGAGTGTCACTTGCAGAGAGTGGAAGAGTAATTTAAAAGACCTTGTTGCTCCAAAACTTGGGGAGACTGTTTAGCAATCATGGGAATGGAACAGAAGGAACCAATTTAAAGCTGAAGCTGTTCTAGAGATACCCAAGATATAGGCCAGTGATTTGAAGAAAAAAAAAAAAAAGGAGAGGACAGGAAGCCTTTGGCTTCCCAAATATGAAGTGTTTAGCTGCAACATTGGTTTGAGGTACTCCTGTCACTGAGGTACCAAGCACAGCTGTGGCTGGCTGGAGTACAAACTGTTTATTGCTCCAAGAAGTATTTAAAGTTTATTAATTGAGTTCTAGTTATTACTCCAAGAAGTATTTTAAAAAGAGCCAGCCCACAAGGTAATTCATCCCCTGAGTTTTGGGATGCCAGTGCTGCTGTGCAAAGCTGAAACATGCAGGGATAGGAAAAGGCCTTGAACTTCATGGAAGAATCTGCATAACCCAGCTCCAATTCTGCAAAAATAAGAGTGGGTTTGGGGTTGGGTTTTTTCTTCAGCAGCTGTTCGTCTCATGCAAAGACTTTATGGCTATCACAGCTTAATTTGCCCATTTGTGGGAGAAAGAGGGAAAGAAACACTTCGAGCTTAAATCCAATCAGGGAACTGAAATAGAGGAGCAGGGTGGAAGGTGTTCAGGTGGTTCCTAAGTTACCTCTGTTTCTAACCTGTTCTAGCAGTGGGAGCAGAACCAGCAGCAGCCACTTGTTTCCAGAGCAGCAGATAATTCAGCCGTGCTACTGGCAAGTGATGATGATGTGGAACCAAGAGATAGTGATGGGTATGTGACAGATAAAGTGTATCTCTAAAGTCTCATTTCTAACATAGAGTAGAAAGAGGTTTTTGTCAAGGTTTTGGGTTCTGCTTAATTCTGTGCAAAAACTTCAGACATAGAATTTAATATCCTGTCTGGAAGAGAACTAAGTAAAAAAAAAAATCCTAGTAAAATTCAGCAAAAACCTTTCTTCTCTGTTCATGAAGACATTAATGAATGTATCTTGTATTATGGCTTGACATATGCTGAAATGCTTGCAGGACATAAAAGTTTTTGGAATAATTGTGTTGCTGGGCTGGGGTGTTGCTAAATCAGAGTAGGGAATGTTTTAATTTCTG
Organism: Cnemophilus loriae; assembly: GCA_013397755.1. Taxonomy (NCBI): domain Eukaryota; kingdom Metazoa; phylum Chordata; class Aves; order Passeriformes; family Corvidae; genus Cnemophilus; species Cnemophilus loriae. The sequence continues at coordinate 68,907 of VZTF01000081.1, forward strand.
ACATTTTATGTACCAGTAACCCTTTATGTGTGATGAAATTAATGGCTGCATGTTCTTTCTGGTTGCGTTCTCTCTAGTGCATGGTCATCAGGTACTCTTAGTTCTGCAAACTGGATGGATGAGTTCTCAGAAGTAAGGATCCACGTGTTGTCATAATTTCTGTTTTGTGGGAGGGGAATGGGGCAGAGAGGGAACTGCACAGCTCAGCTGGCCAGTGTGGGATGCTGTGGGCAGCTGGTTTGAAGCACAGCCCTTGCTTTGGAGCTCCAAGTAGCTCATCCCTCCAAGTCACTTCTTGGTGGTGTACACTGAGGGAGAAACTCCTGCCAAGGTGGCTCTGTGGTTCCTCATTCTTCTAGCAGCTACTGACAGATTGCAAATATTCAAGTCCTATTTGCCAGCTGTCGGTGGACCAGCAAACTGGAATTCTTTCCTCCCAATCCCTGTTCTGGTTTTCTTACTTCATCAGCTCTTCACCCAATATGAAGTTTTTATGGCTAACACAACTGAATTTGCCTGTTTCGGGGTGAAATAGGGAAAGATTTGCCTGCAGCCTAAATCCATTTAGGGAACTGAAACACGGAAGCAAGGAGGAAGGTTTTCAGGTGGTTTTTAAGCTGCTTCCCTTTCTACCTTGTTGCAGCAGTGGGAGCAGAATCAGGAGCTTCCACTTCTTTCCATAGCAGTGGATGGTTCAGTTGCGCTACTGGCCAGTGATGATGATGAAGAACTGAGAGATAATGATGGGTATGTGTCAGATAAAGTGTCTCTCCAAAGTCTGATTTCTGACAGATTAGCAATAGGTTTTTGCCAAGATTTTAGGTTCTGTTTAATCCTGTACAAAAAACTCCCTGCCTGGAATATAGTGGCCTGTATGGAAGAGAACTAAGTAAAAAACAAAAAAACCAAAACCATAAAATCTATCAGAAACTTTTCTTTTCTGTCCATGAAGCCATTATTGATTGTATCTTACACTATGGCTTGGGATATGCTGGAATGTTTGCAGTACATAAAAGTTGTTGGAATGCTTGTGTTGCTGGACTGGGATGTTGCTGGGCTGGGATATTGCTAGATCAGAATGGGACATACTTAATTTCTCACATTTTATGTACCAGTAACCCTTCTTGTGTGGTAAAAATAACGACTGTATATTTTTCTTGTTCTTTTCACTCTACCACAAGGCTCTTTGGTCCCCTAACAAGTGTGCTTTACAAGGATTGCTTCTTATGGGTAAGAATCCACGTTATTATCCTTTCATTTTCTGTGGGAGGGGAATGGGGCAGACGGGGAGCTGTGGGACTCATCTGGCTAATGAGCAGCTGGCTTGAAGCACAGCCCTTGCTTTGAAGCTCCAGTTTACACATCCCTCCAAGTCACTTCTTGGTGGTGTGCGTTGAGGGAGAAACACTTATCAAGATGGCACTGCCAGATCTGTGGGTTCCTCATTATTTAGCAGCAACTGACAGATTGAGGATAGTTCAAGTCTTATTTGCCTGCTGCACATAGAGAAGCAAATTGGAATTCTTTACTCCCAATCCCTGTTGTGGTTTCCTTTCTTCAGCAGATGTTCATCAAACACCAAGTGTTTGTGGCTATTACAGCTGAATTTGCCCATTTGGGGGAGAAAGAGGGGAAGAAACATGTATAGACCAAATCCAATCATGGCACTGGGGGAGCAGGGTGGAGAGTGTGTAGGTGTTTCCTAAACTGCCTCTGTTTCTACCCTGTTGCAGCAGCTGGACCAGAACCAGCAGCACCCACTTGTTCCAAGAGCAGCAGATAATTCAGTCCTGCTACTGGGAAGTGATGATGAAGAGGAACAAAGAAACAACAATAGGTATGTGACAGATAAAGTGTCTCTCTAAAGTCTAATTTCCGACGTAGGGTGAAAAGAATCTTTTGCCAAAGTTTGAGTTCTGCTTAACATTATACAAAAACTTCAGATCTAAAATATAGTGGCCTGTCTGGAAGAGAACTACTTAAAAAAAAAGAAATCCTAGCAAAATCCAACAGAAATCTTTCTTCTCTGTTTATGAGTTCATTAATGAATGTATCTTATATTATGGCTTGACATATGCTGAAATGCTTGAAGTATGTAAGAGGTTTTGGAATTATTGTGTTGCTGGGCTGGGATGTTGNCATTCTTCCAGCAGCCACTGATAGATTGCAGGTATTCGAGTCGTATTTGCCTAGGTTACCAGAGAACAGCAAACTGGAATTCTTTCCTCCCAATCCCTGTTTCAGTTTTTTTCTTCTTCTTTTTCTTTTCTTCAGTTCATCTAATATGAATTTTCCTGTTTGGGAAAAATTGAGGGAAAGAAACACTTCCAACCTAAATCCAGTTTGGAAACTGAAATGGGAGGAGGGAGGAGGATCTTCAGGTCGTTCCTAAGCTGCCTCTGTTTCTACCATGTTCCAGCAGCGGGAGAAGAACCAGCAGCAACCTCTTATTTGTTTTCAGGGCAGCAGCTATTTGGCTACTACTTTTAATGTTCTTAACCAAAATTGGAGGGCGATAGCCTACCATTCTTCATCTGTTCTAATTGCTTTGCTGAGCTGGTGTTGGTATGTAACAGCAGGGCTGCACACCAAAGTCTAACTGTATTTTCTTTTTTCTCCCTTCCCATATGCACTGATGCAAGCTTCTTGAAGGTGAGTTTACATTTTACAGTTGGTAATGGAATTGTTATAATTGTTATAAATATAATCATTAGTTTTTCTATGTCCTTTCCAAGCATCTTGAGCAGCAGGGATTGAAACTGCATTTAGCAAAAGGCAAAGGACAGTGCTAAAGCCTCTGGCCAATGTCTTAGAGAATGGATTCCATCTGTGTCTGATAGCTGCTATCAAACACAGTGGAAAATCCCTACAACAGAAGTTGTAACTCAATACTTATGTAGGAAGAAACTTTAATTTGTTGATATTTTCTGTAATTTTAATTGATTAGTGCTTGATTCTTGTTACATGGACATGGGAGTTGCAGAGATCACTGCTGCATGTGTATTCTGAGAATTAAAAAGCAAATACCAGCTCTCACCCTTTGGGTGTTACAGACCAGGGATCTCCTTTGAACTATATGTTTTATAATTTTCAAGTAACCTTAACACCATAGAACCACAGCAGACCCTCTTAGTAAGAATTGTGTGAGGGAGCTTCCCTTTATAAGGCAGATTTGTTCACAGGTAGTGTAACTCAGTGGAAGGTATGACACTGAGAACCTCTCAGGTAATATTTTTAGCTGTTTGTAGGGTGAATAGAGCAAATGTTTTGTGTTGGTCTGTAGCAGAATAGTCACGATGTGTGGAAGGGTTCAGCCTCAATATTTAGGAAAACTAGTTTGTTTAAGATTGCTTTTAACCCAGCTGAATAGGGTCCATTTCAAATAGGAACCATTACAGTCCATTTATAATAACTCATTTAAAGGATAGTTCCAAGGAGAGAGAGAGTAAATAATCGATCTATCTTACCGAAATTAAATTGCAGAGTGTCAGCAGCAAAGAAGCCAGCTGCTGTTGGACAGCTCTGTTCTGAGTGATGATGATGAAGACGAAGCAGCAGAGAATGATGTGTCTGTGACTGATTTGGCATCTGAAGATGGAGATTCATCAGAAGATGAAGCTGAAAGTTCAGAGTATGTATGCCTCATGACCCACCAGACATTGAATTTTGCCTTTTGTTTTTCATACAGACAGGACTAAGTTTTACTGCTACGGCCTGGCTTATCTTTGAAATCTTCACTTGCTCTACCTTATTTCCCTCTTTCAATCACGACCACATCCCGTGCTGCATGACGATGAAATGATACCATTTTTACTTTAGGAGAGGAAGGCAGCCCAAGGCAGATGGACAGCTTTGCACACAACCATAAAGACAAGTCGGGGGCATAGCAAGAGAGGGTGATTAGGCACAGGCCATAACTCACAATGCATTACATTTTCTTTTCATGCCAGGCTCTAGTAGTGCTGTTAAATAAGGAAATATTTTCATTGGCATTGATGGCTTGGCAGCAGCCGGGCAAATTCTGTGCAGGTTTTAATAAAGCTGGTGTGCTTTGAGCCTTTTGGATTACTGAAAGGCAACATAGGAGAGAACCTAATATAAAAAAGGCATAATTTTTTCCTTTGATCTCAAGCTTCTCTGTTACAGCATGGGCCTTCGTGCTCTGTTTACGTGAGTCTGAAGAGCAGCACTTCACACTGAGCAAAGGGTCCTTCTTGCCAGAGCTGTCTGCAGTGTCACTCTGTAGTGTCAGGCCTTGTTCCATTCCGGAACTGACACTTTCCAGAGGACAGCTCGATGCTTTAGTTACAAAGGTGTTGTTGATGACCTGTTGGACATAAATGCCGCCGTACATAGGCTGCCCAGTGCTGGAGGCTGCTGATACTTCAGATCCTAGAGCAGGGTGCCTGACTACATCCTGCTCCCAATGAAAACCAAGATGCTGTTTCCTTCGGAACAGGGAGACCCACACTCACTATTACATGCAGTAAATTGAGAGAGTTAAGGATATGCAGGGTTCTCCAAAGGAAATGTGCCATGGCTGCTCAGTGCAGTCAGAGATTACGTGACATTTTATGTGCCAGTGACCCTCAGTGTGTGGTGACATAAACAGCCGCATGTTCTTTCTGGTTCTGTTCTCTCTAGTGCTTGGCCAGCAGGTACTGTTAGGTGCCCGATCTGCATGGATTTTTACCCACAGGTAAGGACCCACGTGTTGTCGTCCTTCCAGCTTTGTGGGAGGGGAATGGGGCAGAAGGGGAGGTGCACAACCCAGCTGGCTGATGTGGGATGCTGCGGGCAGCTGGTTTGAAGCACAGCCCTTGCTTTGGAGCTCTAAAAGTTACTTCTTGTTGATGTACGTGGAGGGAGAAACCCTTGCCAAGGAGGCACTGCCAGGTCTACGTGGTCCTCATTATCCAGCAGTAACTGACAGACTGCAGGTACTCCAAGTCCTATTGGCCTGCTGCCAGTAAAGCAGCAAACTCAAATTCTTTCCTGTTGTGATTTCCTTTCTTCCAGATTGTGCAAAGTGGCCGCCTGATTTTGTCAACGCTGTGTGGCCATGTCTTCTGCAGTCAGTGCCTCCCTTTTGCCCTTCAGACTGCCAGCTTTTGCCCAACTTGCAGGGCAGAACTCACTCCAGGACAATACCATCCCATTTATATATGAGTACTTCTATTTTTCAAGACAGACTCAGATGGATTTTGGGGGATAGGTGGTAGAGAGTTTTTTTCTTTGTGTATATAGGGTTTTTTTGTATAAGATTCTGTTTTCTCTGAATTTAATTTAATTAATTTAAATAAATTTTTAATTGATTTAAATATAATCAAGTCTGCTCATCTGTGTTGGATTCTGCTGGTAGACAGAGATTTCTTTTGACAGGTGGAAATAAAACCCTTGGTTTGATCAGTCAGAAGTGCTTGTTCTTTCATCACACTGTAGTCATTGATTTTTGGGGGGAAATGCTGAAGGCATAAGCTTTGTGGTTCTTGTGATAGTGTGTGTTGTATAGGTAAAAGGAAACAGGCACTGCTTGGGGTATGAGGGCTTCTGTTTCTTAGGACAGACTCAGCTGGATGCTTTGCTAAAAATGTCATTATTCCAGTGCTTTGAAGGTTGAAAGAGCAGCAGGTTGTGCACACATCCAAAGACAACTATTTGCTTTGAGAATAATTTGTATGTATCTAGACAGCTTGTTTATGGCCAAAGCTGCTCCTTGTTTTGCCCCTGGTTACAATGTTCCATTGATGACTGTCAGCTGATGACAGGAGCACTGCCAGCTTCTATGAAGCTCTTCTCCTTCTAAAAAGCCTGTAAGCTTAAGGACTTTAATATAATTGCTTCAATATAATTGCTTTATTATAACTACTTCAATATTGCTTCAAAAACAGTGCACTATACTAGTAGTTATAGCTTCCTACTGTGCTGTAAGTAATTCTGATTAAGCCCTTTTTAAAAAATAATTATCATTACTGCAACCAATTTAAATGAATAATTCATTTAATTTTTATAAATATATTTGGTTTGCCATCCTTAATGCTGCTGGACAAAGTTGTATAAAGGCTCAGTTATACGCCTGCACAATCCCTTGGACATAACCTGTTGGCAAAGTCTGGGGCCCAAGACTGGGACTAGGCTCCTCTTTGAGGAGTTCAAAAAGCAAGCGGGTTCTTTCCACACCTTGTGACTTAATGGGAGGGCTTCTCTAATAAACTTCATCTGAAGCTCCCACTCTGCCTGTGACACAGGTGCCAAACCCCCACTGTTGTCTCGGGTATCTCAGAGCCCACAGCAGCTGTGGACAAGCTCTTCACACCTGTGTTTCACCTCTGGGAAGATGTGCTGGAGAAGCCTGCTGGCCACAGATCCTGCAGGCACGGCTGCCTTACACACTCCTCCCACCAGGAACTTGATCCAAGGACAATTTCTGGGCATGAAAAGTACACGTTTAAGGAGGGATGGCAGCCCGACTTGGCTTGCTTTGTAAATAAACACCGGGGGTGTGTAATGCAATAGCACGTATACTTGGCCCCAGCTGGGCTGTTTCTCTATACTGTGTTGTTTTGGTGTTCTGGATCAGAAATCTGTAGGTTTGTTTTTGTACCAGCCGCTCAACCACTAAACTGCTTAACCTTCTCCGCAGTCAGCGTCTCGGAAAGCCAAACACAAGCAGCTTGGGCTACATGAAAACATGAGCAGAAGACTGGCCTGAAAGCCAAAGGAAAGCTGTAATTTACTGGAAAGGAAGGACCTCTTTAAATTTACAGAAAAGAGCATATATAGAAACCTAACAAAAGCATGTAATGATTGTCTGGCAGGGACCAGGGGATGCTGCTGCGAGAAGTGGTGATGTGGATCAGCTATCAGATGTTAAGCACATTTTGTCTTGGTCAGGTCATAATCCCACATCCTTGCTGAGGAGCATCTCTTCCTACTACTAAAACTGCAGAGGTGCTGTTTTCTGCTGGTAGAAAAGCAAAAGCTCAGCTTGAGTTGAAGTTGGCCAGAGATGTCAGAAAGTGCCAGAAAGGGTTCTTTAGATACATAAACAACAGGCAGAAACCTAAGGGAAATATTGGCCCACTGTTAAAAAGGAGAGGTGAGTTAATCACCAGTAACACTGAAAAGGCAGAGGTTCTCAACATTTCTTTACCTCTGTCTTTGCCAGCACTGCTGCTCTGCACCTTGGGAGAAATTGGATAAAATAGTTGCAGTTGGCATGTATTTAAGTGGAGTCCTGACGACAGTGTAGGCTGCACATGCCAGCAATAACAGAGACACCCTTAGGGAAGCTATGGAAATTCAGAGCACTGCATGAGCACCAGGATTTGTGCCACTAACAGCAGTTAAGTTTACACTCTAAATTTTTTATGCAGATCACATCAAGCTTTAAGGCAGGGCTTGCAAATTTGATTTCTTGGGGATAAAATATCTATTAAGCAATCAAGCTCATGAGAGCAGAGTTGATGCAGGAGTACAGACACCGGCAGACCTGCCCCAGCAGGGACCACTGCCACAGACTTGTGCAGAAGGCTGTGTGGTGCTGGTGGGGACAGGGAGACTCGAGGCCGTGCTCTTTCCCACTGCTTAAGCTCTGTCTCTGACTAACCAGCTCTGCCTTATGGAGTGGATTCCACTTCATTATTTTGCTTTCTCTTCACCTTTTCCAGCCCAGTTTCCTCAGCTACCTGTGCTCCAAGCCTTCTCCCCTCCCAGCCTTCAGGCTTTTCTGCCCTATTGGCATTTGCCCCCTCAACCCTTTTTTCCACTGCTCCAGCCTTGCATTTTCCTCTATGCGTTTCCACCCCAGTGTTTCACTTTTTCCTGTTCTGCCCTCTGTCAGTGCTCACCTCCTCTGCTCCAACCTGAGTAAACTGGTGCTAGCTCCTTGCTCTGACTGTCCAAAATTCTCAGCCAAATGAGGTCAAGGGACTCCTTAATGAAATTCCTTGGACATCAGTTTTGTGCGATAGTCTCCTACTCATTGTATCTGGTTCTTTTATGCTTCCAAGCTTCATTTATGCTTTTTGAAATGAGCCAAAACAGAAATGAAAGGAAGATGCCGTAGGGAAGGCTGTGGGGGAACATCAAGAGACGCAGTGCTGCCATGGCCTGACATATCTTGGAATATCATTTGTTGCCTGGAAAATTTTTACCTTTATTCCTGTTTATCATTAATGCATCTGAATAATGATCATTAATGCAAAGGAATGGTTCTTGCTGTGAAATAGTCCCCTGTAACAAAGTAAATAACTGCTACGATGGTGATGAGAAAGTTGATGTTGAAGACCTGTAGGTTACTTGGTACAGATCCTGTCTCCACTTAGCAGGGGAAGGTTCATGCTGCAGCTAAGGAGGGACACTTCAGGATGAGTTTCCCTGGACAAACTCCCTGGGTTTTGCAGACAGCTCCTATGCCCAAAGGTTAAGGTATTCTGGATGTAAATTACTAACAGGCAGGGAGGGATGTTGGTCTCCAAGCTAATTGCCCGAAGCTAAGTGGCTTGAGGTGAGTCACAATCAGATGATGATGATTTTGTCATCTCATTTGGACCCAGTGTCTGCTGCAGCCTCCCGGCTCTCATGGGTCACTGGAAACAGGCTCTGACACATGCCTGGGGGCAAGATGGGATTTTCTGTGCAAGAACTGGGGAACAGTTGCTGCTCTCAGCACTTCCCAGCAATGAGTAAGTGCTCCTGGAAATGAACGACTGTCAGGAAACTCTGCCTTTCCCTGACCTCTTTTCGTGTCTTCTCCCTTAGTCACCAGCTGGGCTATGGGGGGTACTGAGTGTGTTTAAGGTGAGATGCTGTGATACACACGGTCTAACATGATCTTGCCCTCTCCCAGCAGAGGAGGATGTCTCCACTCCCCGTTTCCACCCTGCACAGCCCCTCCCTGTAAGCCCTGTGTGCTTTCCCCTGCCTCCGTGTTGTCCTGCCTGCCCTAACCAGCATGTCCTACAAAAGACGCTTTGTAGAGGTGTGCTTGAGGAAGGTAGGGAAGTTTTAGCTTCCTGTTTGCAGAGACAGGAGTAGGTTTTTAACAGGAATTATGCTATACCTTTGCTATTGCTTACTTAGTGCTGCCTGGCTCTGGGCCGCTTAAAACAGAAAGCCAGACCCCAGAAAAGAGCAAAGCATTGCTGTGGTCACTGGAAAAACTGATCTGTGTCCTTTCTCCATGCAGCTCAAACACTGCCCAGGCCTGGGTCTTCAGAGCTAGAGAAACCTCCCCTGAGTTGGGAGGTGAAGGTGTTTGTTGGGGTGTGGGCTTGTGTTTCTCCACATCGGGATGTGGAGGGAAACTGCAGGGCATCTGTGTCATCCAGAGGAGTTTTGTGGCAAGGGAGAAAAATTCGTTCTCTCTGCACTGGCTGCTGCATCCGCTTCCAGGGGGGAAAATCAAAGGGCTTATGCCCCAGGGATTGAGGTCTGTGGTCAGGCACTGTCCTGAGTCATGCTGTCTGGGCAGCCTGCTCTGGCACACCTGACAGGAGGGGAAGGTGCTGGTGGGTTTGGCACAGCAAGCTCCACACCACACTTAATCCGTGAAAGTCCTGCTTGTTTAAAGGCATGAATGCAGTCTGATAGTTCATGGCTAACTAGAAAATGAGATTTAGTTAACAAGGTATGCATTAGGACACCAGTGAGATTAAATCGCTTGATTTTTAAAGACAGCAATAAAATACTTCAGCCCTGTGGTACAAAAGCCTGGTGTTAGCTTTGGTTTCTCTCCATGGTTTTGAAGACCATGCTGTCAGGGACAAAGTGACCAGAACACGACTTCATGTCAGAGCCTTATCCAGGGCACTGTAGAGGGGAAAGGAAGCAGACTCCTTCCTAGAGATGCTGGGCTCAGGAGGCAGAGCTGTTCAGGGCTCTGACATGGACTTGCTGTATCAGATTCTTTTCAAAACAGCTGTTCTGCTTCTCAGGGTTTGCAGAAGAATTCCAATAGCCATGAGGACCACAGAAAAGGTTTTTAAGGGCTCAGAGATATAAGAAATGTAAGGGCACAGGTAAAAAGCTAACATTTTCAAGTGCAGATAAAGCCCTGAGGCTGTAAACAACTCAGTGTGGGACAGCTGACTCTGTGTACAGGTGACAGCCTAGGACAGCTACTGTGATGTGCTCTCCAGGAGAGGAGAAACAGCTGGAAAAAAAGAGATATTTGGCTTGTTTGCTTTCTCTTCGATTGTCCACTTCTGCTAACCAATCCCTAGGTGTTACTTGTATCAGAAGAGCAATGGTGATGCTGTTTCCTACTCTTTCTGCACGTAAGATCTGTATTTCCAGAGCCTGCTACAGGCTCTGATCCTTTGTGAGGGCCAGTGACCTGTCAGCATGCCAGGCACAAAGGGGGAGATTTTGTCAAGATGTGTGGCATGGCTAGCTCTGTTTGCCTCCCCTTCTTGCAGAAACCATACAGAAATTAATTACCAGTGTAGTTTCCAGAAAATTGCTGATATAATTCAATTCAGTTCACATACGAGTACTTACTGATAGCTACTTGTGTTCTTCTAATGCTGTTGGATATTCCATGTTTGTGTGCTTGAGAGATACTTTTACCTGGGGTTGTTCTGTCTTGCAATGGCAAGCTGTCACTAAAGAACCCCAGGAAGGCAAAGCTTGTACTGGAGAGATGTTCTCCAGTGACTGGTGTGAGCATCTCCCACTTTTTTTACAAGTAGAGCACTGCTTAGGCTGGAGCCTGCTCTTGTTTCAGTGAGCAAGGGAGAGCTTTAATACTCTTTGCTGCAGGGTTTCATGCACCTTGCTGATGTGACAGACAGAATATGATTCATGAATCACCGGTCTGGCATTGGAATGCTGCTGGAAAATTCCAGTTAGAAGTTTTACGTGGTACTGAAGCAAAGCAGTCTGTCACACCTCTCAGGTTGCTCAGAATTCATGTGCCTTTCCTTGTGTTTGAAACAAGAAGAGGCAACTTGGACTTCAGCTCCTTCTGAGAGTCAGGCTGATTCTCCAAAGCCTGCAGGTGTTTGGTCTGAGAGATGGGCACCTGCAGTAGGCTACAAGCCAACAGAGCCTGTGGATGGGGGTGCACGAGGCAGAACCCTTGCGCACAATGCACACAATGCTTGGCTTAAACCACCTCCCCACGGTGATTGGCCAGGCAAATTTCCTGTGCCTTTTCCTGCTTGTTTTTCCTTAAGAAACCCTGAAGTCTTTCTGTACCCCCTGACAGGCCATGAGGAGAAGTTCTTGTGATTGTGGGCCTGTGGCAATCCCAGTGACCACTGTCAGTATCAAGTGAATGCTAAATCCAAGCTGTGCCTGGCACTCTCACTCTCCTTGCACCTGCTTGCCTGTGTTATCCACTTGGCCAGACAAGGACCACCCAGGCCACTGTGGCACTGGGTTTTAATGGAAGAATCCTCTCACAGGCTTCACAAACAGAGCCAGAAGAGTAATCTGGTACAAAAAGCTTGCTGGAAGGGTCGGGAGTCTGGGAAATGCTTATTGAGTTGTAGCTGTGAATGTTACGTTGTGACAGAGTAAGTCACCAGACAGAATGGGCCAAAACATGGTGAAACACCTGTGAGGGGACAGCTTTTGGGTTCCTGGCTTTTAGAAGGAATTTGATTCAAGAAGATATTCAAGTTTTGTGAAGTGGCCTTTGTGCAATAACCTGGAAATCAAAATATTTAGTCATCTTACCAGCTCCCGTTCCTAACAAACACCTTCCCAGCAGGATGGGGGTACCTTCTGATAGAAAACCAGCTATATTCTGATATCCAGAAAATTAATTTTTAAAATATATGCTATGTATATATGCCACTTGTGCTTATTCATGTGTGCTTCTAAAGCCTTCTAACTCGGAATCATAGAATGGTTTGGGTTGAAAGGGACCTTAAAGATCATCTTGTTCCAAGCCCCTTCCATGGACAGGAACACATATTCTGCTAGACCTGGTTGCTCAGAGCCCCATATAACCTGGTCTTGAATAATCCCAGGGATGGAGATTCCAGCATTTCTCTGTACCAGTGTCTCACTACCCTTACTGCAGAGAATTTTTTCCTAATATCTAGTCTAAACCTGCCCTCTGTCAGTTTAAAGCCATTTCCCTCTTGTCTTTTATGTACTATTGTAAAATGTCCCTCTCCAGCTCTCTTGCAGCCAGCCCCCTTCAGGTACTGGAAGGTGGTGTAAGGTTTCCCTGGAGTCTTCTCCAGGCTGAACAATCTCATGTCTCTCAGCCTGTCTTCATAGGAGAGGTGCTCCAATGCTCTGATCATCTTTGTGACCTCCTCTGGACTCTGTCCAACAATCCCATGTCTTTCTCATGTTGGGGATCCCAGGACTGGATGCAACACTCCAGATGGGGTCTCAGCAGAGTGGAGTGGAGGGGCAGAATCCCCTTCCTTGACCTCCTGACCATGCTGCTTCGGATGCAGGCTTTGCACTTGGCCTTGTGGAGCTTCATGAGGTTCATACAGGCCCGCATTTCAAGTCTGTCCAGTTGCCTCCGATGGCATCCCTTCCATCCAGCATGCCTATTGCACCACACAGCTTGGTGGTGCCAGCAATCTTGCTGACTCTGCACTCAATCCTATTGTCCATGTGTGCCACAAAGGTGTTAAACTGTGCCTGTCCAAAGTGACCCCTGAGGGACACCGCTCATCACTGCTATCCAGGCTGACAGTGAGCTGTTGATTGTAACTTTGCTTGCTGCCATCCAGTCACTCCTTTATCCACTGAGTGGTCTATCCATCAAAACCACACCTCTTCAGTTTAAAACAAGGATGTTGTGCAGGACAGTGTCAAATGCTTTAAACAGGTAAATGATGTCAGTCACTCTTCCTTTATCCATCAACACTGTAATCCTGTTGTGGAAGGCCACCAAATCTGTTCAGGCATGATTTGCCCTTAGTGAAGCCATGTTTGCTGTCACCAATCACCTCCTTATTTTCCATGTGCTTTAGCACAGTTTCCAGGAGGATGTGCTCCAGGATCTTTCCAGGCACCGAGGGGAAACTGACTGGTCTGCAGTTCCTCAAGGTGCAATATTGTTCCCTACTTATCCTGAGTGATTTATTCAGCCAGGCTACTTGTGCTGGAGTGTCTTGTCTTAGGGATGGACGACAGAGTATTCACTTGTATATTCCTGCAGTGAATGACGAAGATAAGAGAGAAAGCAGCTGATGGTTTTTTAAGGTACACTGGCTCTAAAAGATTTATAGTAATGACTATAGAGCCCAGATACAAACAAGTTCAGTAAGCAAATGCTGACTTCTACTAGTGAGGGTTTGTGCTGATGGAATGTAATTTTTCATTTATGTTTAATGATTGACCTGGCCTGGAGAGCAGAGGAAAGTAAACCATTTGCTATTTCAGTCCCCTGTTTCCGTCTTGGATTATACGTTTTGCATGTGGGGACACGTTGCAGGGAATTGCCCATCTGGGTGAAGTGACCTCCAGCCAGGAGGTGACTCACCACTGCTTCCTAGGCTGCAGCCATCCAGCCCCACCGTGCCACACTCCATTGCTCTCAGCAGCTCCTGGGGCTCAGCCATGTTCAGGTTTAAGTGCTTTGCCACCTGAAGAGCAACTGCAAATACACAGTGAAATGTGAAGACGATCCCATGTTTGGTCAAGTTCTTAGGAAATGCTTCTGCAGAGGAAAGTTTGGCTCATCTCTTTGACTTTGAAGGAATATTCCACACCCTCGTGTGAGCTGCATGTGAGAAGGTATATAGAATCACAGAATAGTTTGGGTTGGAAGGCACCTTGAAGGCCATCTAATTTCAATCCTCCTGCCATGGGCAGGGACACAATCCACTATCCCAGGCTGCTCAGAGCCCCATCCAACCTGGCCTTAAACACTTGTAGGAATGGGGCTTCCAAAGTTTCTCTGGTCAACCTGTGCCAGTGCCTCACCACCCTCACAGTTAAGAATTTCTTCCTAATAGCCAATCTAAATCTGCCCTCTGTCAATTTAAAGCCATTCCCCCTGTCCTATACCCTTCTAAACAGTTCCCCTCTAGATTTCTTGTAGGCTCCCCTCAGGTATTGAAAGGCTGCAGGTTTGTCAGAACTGAGGCATTTTTATGTAAGTTTTAACACAACTTGAAATCACACCAAGGTTTGCCATGTCACACAGGATCACAAAGCATATGCATGTTCTGGCATATGTTCAGCCTTTCAGAAAACTGCATTTATAGATTGGGGGAAACAAGTTTCTTTGGGTGAGCTGACCGTCATTATAGGTTACGGCAGCCCTTCCCAGACCACTGGCTTAAACAGGAAGGGAGAGAGACGTCTGCCCTGCCTTCAGTTTGACAAACCAAACTCGTCACAGTATTTTGCTGCACAAAACCATCACCCAAAATAACCCCATTCTCGTGTGTCGGTTTATATTTGCAATTATACTTTGCAACAGGAAGAAAACTATGTTAATTACATTTCGCAGAAGAAACATTCCTCTTGTGCTTTCCTAGAGCGCCTGTAGGGAGATTACTATGTCGAAATAAAAACCCAAACAAATAAACCAATAGCTGTTTTCATTGGAGAGCCTAATTTCTGCCTTGCTGCTTATTAGAGTAGGGCCTGTGCCGACAACGAGATTTTCTGGAGAGTAAGAGCTGGAAAACCTGCACAAGAATTACTTCTGCTGGGCACAGGCCCTGCATGATGACAAGGTGTTCTTAGGAAGTTAGAAAAAGCTTTTGCAGAGGAAACAGCAGTGAGAGTGCGTTGTATTGCATTGAGAAAGGAGTGGAGAAATATTGTCACTTAAAAAAAAAATTAATATCCATGCGTTTCTAATCTATTTTCCATCAGTGGTTCAGCTACTTTGACCATCTTGCTGTCTTTCAGAGTTGATCACTGGGAGGAGAAATATAATTTCCAGAAAGCCAGGAGATGTGCATGCAGACTAATGGAGCTGGGGAAGCTCCTGTTTCCCTGGAAGTCACAGATAGGTTTGCCATACAGTAAAGCAGACTTCTTGGAAAGCAACATCTGAAACTGGAGCAGGATGAGAAGCCAGTGCTCTGGGGAGGCTTTCACAGCTGTGAGGGTAAGGGAGCTGGAAAAACCTCACCAGCATTGCCATCAGGCTTATGTCTGCTAAAATCAGAATATAACTTGTAAATACCAGGGGCTGGAATAAAACTGATACTTGTGAGCCAGGCTGCTATGTTTATACATGGCTGAATTGTATAAATGGCAGGAATAATCTCCACTCCGGCTGCAAAAAACAAGGGGAAATCCAAAGGCCTGTGCATAATTTAATTCTTAGAGTTACAAGTGGGTAGTGTAGCTAGTGCTCATCAATGTGACTTCATGGAAAGTAGCTTTAACACAGAACAGCCCCAGGGCAGGAGGAATAACTGCATTTGGCCAGATGCAACCTGATAAGCTCAGTAGTATGTGAAGTTTGTCCTTCAGTCTGATGTGTGCAGGGGGGACAGAGTAAACGACGGCCTGTTTCAGCTTTAAAAATCCACAGATGCTCATCCTCTGGTTTGTATCATCTGTACACTGCGGTAATTGACTCTCCTAGTCTGTCGCTATTACTAGTTCAGGCCTGGCAGAGTTGTCAGCTTTCCAGGAAAGATCTTCTGGGTACTGACCTGGACCCCTGGATAGCCCCTGCAGCTGTTCCAACACGTAACAAGGGAGACCACAGACTGTCCTTTGCCCCCTTTAATTGCTAAGCAGGGATGGGGTAGGGAAGAAGCAGACAGGCTAATTGTCAGCAGGCCTTGTCGTGGTGACAGGGGAGCAGCCCTGCTGTCTCAAGCTTCAATTTGCAGCATCTGCGTAGCCCATGTAATCAAAAGAGCCTCTCTCTTTCCCTGCCTGCAGTGTGCAGTCTGTGTATGTGCAGAGCTGTTCTTCACTGAGGTCTATGAGGAAGACTTCCTGCTAAAGAAAGATATTTAAAACTTGCAGCCAATGAACAAAATTACTTGTCTGGGTTAATTTTTTTTTGTTTTCTATTTTTCCTCTGTATTTCTCCTTTATATCCACGGTGATAAAGATGGGAAATCAACATGTTAAGAAAAATGCTAGCACAATTGGAGTTCAGAGTGAGCTTTTAGTATCTCTTGAGCATCTATGCCTCATCTCATTTGTTCACAGTATCAAGCCAGGAAATGATAAACAAAATGAGCAAATTATTTTTACATCAGGATTTAGAGTGGCCTGCTCTTCGAAAAAAATATGTTTAATAGTCTACCCAATAACTGGACTTGATAACTATTTGATCTCTAAGAGAAATCTTGTGCCCATACAGTAGCTTTGCAAGACCAGAGCCATAATTAATGTTATTTTTGCTGAAAATTATTTCAGTCACATGCTGTAACATCAGTTTGGGATGGGCAGGTACGGTAGACATGAAGCTAAATGAAAGGCTACTTTAAAATATCATGCTATGGTAGTTTGCATTTTTTATTATTTTGATGCTACTGTATTTTAATTATCTTTGGAAAATCTACATTATTCCTATCATCTTAAGACCCCAGACAGGCCACTGAGGGTGCCTTGTAACTTGCCTGTGAAGCAGCAGTGTTACACCCCAGCAATGACACTCCTGGCACTGCCGAAAAGAGAGTCATGGATAATATTCCCTGGTCAACCCGCCTTCTATTGCCCTTGCTCTGAGACTTGTTCCTGCCTTTCCTCTTGTAAAAACCTGTGTTCAATGGGACTGCAGCTGTGTCACACTGCTCTCTCTCTCTCAGAAGAGCAGCTACCTAGAAAATAGGCAGGATGAATGAGTCTGCTGACCAGAAAGATTGGAAGGTATACATACAAATTCCCAATGTATCAGCCTGCCTTCTTTGCCTGGAGGAGAGGAAAAGAGACCTCCATGACTGTGAACATTTGCTGAAATTAAGCCTTCATTTTTCTGTCTTTACTTAAGCCAGAAACGGAAGACTAAGAATAATCTCACTGGGACTTGCTGTGATCCAGCACTCTCCTTTGCTGTTGAATTTTTAATGGAGCTTTTTAGGGAGCCTGGATAATGTAGCTGTGTAAAATGCCCTTGTCTGCACTTTTGGGGTTGAGCAGAAGTAGGATGTGTCAGGGATGTGGCAAACTCCTGTGGGATGAAACTGAGTCAGTGCCAATGAAGTTACAGGTGCCAGAGTTCTTATAGTGCTTCCTTCAGAGGCTGGGTGCCATAAAAAATGCTTTTCAGCCCTGCAGAGGGCACAGAGTTATCTGCTGACAACCTGCCTCCTGAGATCTGTGTTCTCCAGCCCGGCTCAGCCCACGTGTCGCTGCTGTGTCGATGCCCTGCTGCCTGAGGTGACACCAACTCAGCTCCAACGAGCAGTCGAGCTTCCTCCTTTTGCCTAATCAATTGCTGAGATGAGATCTAGTCTGTGTTTCAACACCAGTTATTTTGGGTACAGCAGATCAAGTTTCTCCATACAGAACGGATGTTGCTTCCCAAAATTGCCTGTCATCCTCTGTGTTCACATTTTCCATGGGTGAGGAGAAGTCATTTGACTTCTTTGTGATAAACAAGGCTCAGTGAGCAAAATAGCAGTGCTGTCTTGTTATTTATTGACTGGTAATGTTCTTCCTAATGCAAAGAGCTCTGATGCTGCATATGCTCCTCAAGAGTTAGTTGCCCTGTCAGCTGCCCCTTCTTATTTTTTGCTTCAGATCCTGCTGATTAACTCAGTTTCTTAGGCTTTCCTTTCCTCTAGTTAATGTATAGCTGCGTCCTGCTTTGTGTTCATATGCCAACCACAGTTTGCCATTTATTCTGCCAAATTTATAGCTACATGCTCAACCAATAATCTGTCTAGGTAGCCAGTATGAATTATGTGCAAAATGTTATTTCCTAAATCTGGATGTGATTATCTTTCAACTGTATATTTCGAAAAGAGCAGCTCCCTTCCAAAGAGAGCTGGTAAGCAAGGAGGGAGAGCAGGGATTTGCCAAAAGTGTTTGTGCTTCTGTGCTTAATGAAAAGAAACCTTTTTACTTTTTCCCAGACACTTATATCTGAACTATTCACTCTATCAATTTATCCTATTTTCTTGAAAAATTATACATTTAAGAAAATATCCCCTTTGACTTGCTGATAGTAATACCTGTCAGGTGTGAGTTATTACTTCACATTTCATTTAAAAACCCTTTCAAGTTGAAAAAATTATAATATGCAAAACACAAGGAGAAATTGCTGGGTCTGAGTGATGTTCTCTATTGGCACATTTATTGCTTGTTGTACAAGAGGTGGCGGCCCCAATACTAATTAAAAGAAGTGTACTGACATGCAGGAGATGTTCTGGCTTTCCAAGCCAGAGCCAAAATGATTCATTGCTGCAGTGGAGAAGCATGGTTCCTGCAGAGCTCCTGCCTGGATAGGCTTTGTGGGAAAACAGCCTCATCACCTCCAGGCTTGAGCAAGCTGCGGGGAATCTCTCCCATGATTCAGTCGAGACGGGAGAGGCCTTGACCCTGGCCTGCTGATTTTTTGTTCTCCCACAAAATCAAATCAGCTTCTTGGCCAAACAACTTCCTCCCCAAGCCCAGTCCCCAACTCTTTAATTTCCCTTCACCAGGCCCACAGATGGGTTTTTCCTCCCACTCCACCGGCAGGGCCCCCACATCCCAGGGCGCAGTGCCTGGGACATGTTTGCTTTCACACTGACTCAGTTCTGTGCCCATCCCTCCTCAGACCACAGTGGCCCTGGGCTGAGAGTTAAGAAAACTGCTCACAACAGAAGCTGAAGCCACGTGAAATCTGACGGGTTTCTGATATGTAGCCAAGCCTGTGTCTGAGGTCAGGTTTATTGAGAGGATCACAACATGCAAACAGCACATGCTTCCCCTGCTCCAGACCTTCTGCAGAAAAGATGCCTTGTGTACAGATGGCCACAGATATGCAGGGTGGAATCCTGGGTTGCGTAACGCCCGGCACCTTTCCAAGTTATCTGTTTTGCACTGGCCTCTTCCAGGAGGCACTCAGAAACTGTGTCTTGTGAAAGGTTTGTCTCTGGGATCGGTAGCAAACTTTTTTGGACTCTCTACTTCTCACGCTGTGTTCCTTGTGTGGCTGTGTGTGGAAACATGACATGAGCTCAACATGGTAAATGTGGAATGCCAAATTAAGGCTGTTGTGTGATAAGGATTCCTGGGACACAGTTAGGATTCTGTTGTGCTCACCTCAGTTATGCGCAGAGGCAGTCTATGGAAGAGTTGGCCCATCATCTCCCTGTCTACCTCTTCTCTGTCCTGCTGTGCTGTGATCTGCTCTGTTTCTTGCAGCAAGGGGTGGTTCTCTGTGCTTAGCCAGCAGAGCTTCATGAAGATGCAGCCGGAGGGGTGCAGAGTGTGTGGAATCGTTCGCGTTGTGCCCTGCCAAAACTCTCCGTGCTAGGGAGAACAGGCATCTTGTGACTTTCCAAGTTTCACAATGCACAGTGAGAAGATGCTATTCTTTCCATACTCATTCTGCATATTCAGATTTTTCCATTAGTGTCTCTTCTCAGTAGGAGAAGAAAATTTTGCAGTAGGATAGGAAACGGGGAACTGAGCAGGGGGGCGAGGGGGAAACAACTTGTCACAAAGTTTTCGCAATGCTTGTCTGAGAAGTAATCTTCTGTAAAGCTGTTTCCTACCCTCAAATTCCTCTCGGCACTCAAGCTGTGAGCCCTAAGCTGGCAAACTGATGGTTGCTGTCTTATGAGCCTGTATGAGATTTAAGCATACACACCTTGCTTGCTTTCCTTCATCCTGGAGCGTTATCTCTGCAGCAGTGTTCAGGCTTCAGATGGAGCTCAGCTGCCACTGAGATGAGAAAGTCTCATCCTCCTGTTCTCAAAAAATTGCTTTTTGAGGGTTACATACATTACAAAATGGCACAGTTATGAAAACATGGTGTACACCATATATGGTTTCACTGGTTGTTCTTGTTTCTACAAGTACTTCAGACTATTATTGTGTTTGTTATTTTCCAGTTGAAACAAATGCAGTTCTTCTCCTGTCAATTCAGAGCTGAAGCACAGCCACAAACCCAGCACTGAAAAGCTGGTGTATTGCTCTTCACACTGGTAACTCTGATGACCTGAAAATAACCTAATGTTTCTGTGCTGATTTAATTCCTGCTGCGACATGGACTTCAGTATTAAAATACATGAGTTTCAACAGGGGAAAAAAAAAATCTGGAAATTTTTTTCTAATTGGCTGTAAAAGTCAAGGGAGGGCTCCATTTTAGCAAGTTATAGACAGCTGGACCGTATTTATGCTGTCACAGGAGCAGCCACTCACCTCTCTGAAAGCTGGGATCTGACTGAGGCTGTCCAGCCTCCAGGATTTGTGAGACACAGCTGTATGGCGGTTTCTCAAATATTAATTTTTTTCTGCACTTTCCAAAGCTGTTCCTAACAAGCCATTTGAAAATGGAAACAGGTAGTGACTAGTCCCAGAAGTCAGAGACAAATGAGTGGGCTCTCTTCGAGTAGAAGAAGATAAGGACAGACCAAAAGACTGTGCAATGTGTCAGACACTGGCACTTTCTAATATGCTGTCAGCCTGTGGTGGGGTTGTTTCCCACAAAGTCGCTGTTCTGTCCCAGTTTGTCACCTACTGCAGCTCTAGGTCAGTGTTGTGCCTAGTTCTGCAACTCCTCCAGGAACTGCTAGGGCTGACTCTGGGAAAGTGAGAGACTGTAACTCCTTTTATTGCTCCAGGTGGTGCAAAGGAAAAGACACACAGCTGTGCTGCAAAGCATGTGTTATCAGGGTGCCCTGCTCACACATGTTAGGAGCAAATATCTCTTGTAATTTCTTTATCAAACAGATCTGACACCCATATCTCTTCTGCATACCAGATATTCTCCCAGGCCTGGACACAAACACTGTGGTGGTCTGTGTAGTCTACTTAAGAGGCAGAAGGCTTTGTTTTAAGTCTACCCACTGCAGTATGTAAGATTTTCCTCACTTTTGAAGCTTTAATTAGGAAAATGTAATGGCTTTGGGAGATATATTGGCTGACACACTGAGTTTCCAAAGAGCATTTAATGGTAGCAATGTAAGAAAGTTTTGAAAGTGCTTGAAACCTGTCTTTACTAAGTCTGCTTTTCTTTGGGGTATTCTAATTGCGAAACAGTATTTGACAGCATTCTTAATGCTGCTGAAGAAAATAACCTCTCTCTTCCAGTCTTAGTCTTTGCCATCTAGTCTTTGCTCATGTTCACCTCCAGAATTGTTCTAGGGTGAACAAAACTAAAGAAAAGCCAGCTGTCCTGAAAGCTGACTGAGCACTACAGGTCACTGCAGGCAGGCTGGGATTTTCCAAGCCAGCCAGAGGTATCACTGGGCATCACACTGATGTCCAAGCTCAGGATCTCAGGTAGGTGCTGGAGGTTGCACAGGGAGGCACTGATACAGCTTCTTCTCAACAGCAGCCTAACCACATGTTTCCAGCACAGCCCAGGATGGAAGGAATTGTGGTCAAAAGCTTTGTTTGACAGGACAGACATGTAGAAAATGTCACCTACATGCAGCAAATTACAGCCTGTCACAGTTATGCTCTGCACAGACCCTGAGAGCTCTTGAAAGCCAGAATCATGTACCCTCCCACCTGTACAAATTCAGGCACGCTCCTTCTGCTGTGCCACCAGCAGACAAGTGTTCTCTCCAGAATTAGAGATTTTAAAGTGGGAAGTGAAAATGGTGAAAGTTCCCTGCTTTCTGCCCTGCTTATTCCTTATCTTTGAGACAACAAGAAGCACAAATCCTACAAAGGCAAAGGATTTCTCAGCTAGACGAAATGATTTACAGGAGGAATAACCACATAATGATAGGCATGAGACAAGTGCTAAATTTACTGCAGCTCTGTACAGGCTAATCTTGCATAAAATGAAGACATTTAGTAATAGCTGTCGCTTCTCATCCTGCTTCTGGATTACTGCAAAACATCCCTGTTGTTCCTTAGTTCTTACAAAATAAACCATATAGCTTTGGCAACATACTCAAAAACACTGTCATCTCCCAGCACACTGGAAATATCAGTTGTTTGCCAGAAACATCTCCCTGGGGGTCACACAGAGACTCTGCTGGGAGACAAGAATTCCAGGTTCTTGCAAAACATTTGCCTTGAGGTGCCACAGTAATAACTGACCTGTACAGGAATGTCTGTAACAAACTGCAGGAAGGCTCTGTTTCTGATGGCTCCATCAGCACGACTGATAACTGCTGCTGAACTCGGTGAAACAGGTTGTTTACATTATACATATTTTCCTGATGGTCTGATACACAGTAATTCACCATTATGCAGATTGCAAGTGTTGGTTTTGGCCAGACAGCAGCTCTAGAGGATCTTTGAGCATAATGTTGTTTTTCAGTTCTGTGTCTCTTGATGAATGGTTTGTAGGGAAAGTAGGTTTTTCAGGCTTAAAATTTAATCCAGGGTGTGGACAGGAGAGCAGGACGCAGCACACCCAGTCCCACATCCAGTGGTGTGAGCCACTGGCTTCACTCTGGCTCCGTTTTTGCTCTGTCAGATGGAAGTAGTTTTTTACTGATGGTCAAGACTGGTGTTTGGGATCAAATGTACTCGGCTACCTAAGGGCCTGTCTTGGGGTTCCGTGGAGTCAACAGCAGTGGCCTTTGGAAGCCACCCTAGTAACTACGTACCAGCTACTGCATGATGCTCAAACCAACACTCCCAAAGAGCGCCCACTTCCAGCTGGAGTCCTGTGTCTGCATTCAAGGCCTTCCGCAAACTGGTTTCCAGCAGCACTGAGCTGCAGATAAGATGGGAGATGATAAACCTGTCTAAATCTGCAGAAGATCATGACGCTGAATTCCTAGTTGTTGAAGGCTTTTTTGGTTGAAAAGTCCTGAGTTAGTATATAACAATGGTCACATAGCTTCAAAAATAAAAGCTAGGGTAGTCCTCCCTCAGGTGGGTCCTTACAGTCAGAACTACTAACGATATGCTAGATACTGTGTTTTTATCCAATTCTCCCACTGGGATATTAGAACACTCTTAAGTACACTAAGTAGAACTTCTGGCTCTTGCTGATCTCAGCTCAGAAACATAATTAGCTGAGTCTGTGTGATGATGTGATGGGCAGGTGCTGAGCTAACGTGGGTGTGTTACTCCTGATGTCTCTAAACATGCCCCAGAAATGTCAGTAAGCACAGGATAACTGGTAACTGGAGCTGGTACAAACAGGTCTCTCTTGTCTGCTTGACTAAGGACACAGCAAACATCAGCTGGCTATCACAAATGAGAAAAAAGATAACCACCTTGAAACAGTTATAAATATTCTGCCTTCTGAGAGGACTGTTTGGAATGTTTTCCTGTGTTTGAATGACACCTCAGTGTCGTTTTAAAGAAACACCACATGGAAGAGTGTCTGAGAGCCCTCCAGCACATCCCAGCTGATACAGAAGCAGTCCAAAGCTATGGACATCCAAGAGAGGCCACAACAGATCTGTCACCCATAAGCAGGGCTGATGCACTGCTCCATAGCAGGCATGGAATTTCATCCCATGATGTCCTTTGCTCCCCAGTGCCAGTCACGGAACTCCTCATGCTGGAGTTATATCTGCTTTTTTTCCCCTTTTTTTTTTTTTAAACTTGAAAAATATCTGGCATCTGGTCCCTGAAAAGGGTTCTGAAAAAGATTTGGTGCATAAGATAGCTGTAGCAGATAACTTGACCAAACCACCTGAGAAAAGATCCAGAAGGAATACAAATGAACAGAAAAGGAGTGAGAATTCCTCATAATTCCTCATCAAGATGCACCTATCTTCTTTAATTAGACCACCACTGGCTCTTGTACACCTTTACAAACAAGTTTCCGGATGCAGAATGCATACTGAGACAACTAGTACTACTAATTTATTTTTTTTACTCGGGTCAGACCGAAAAATGCGAAAGGCTGTATTCTGCACCATCTTTGCAATTCCTGTTGCACCATACGTGCCCTAGAGAGCAAGTCTACAACTTTGTGGAAACATTAACACCTCTTTGGCAAATTTTATGTTCAGATTTATTGCTTCCAACACACATTAGATATTTCTACCCCCTGCAGAACAGGGTAAAAAAGATTTCTGGGAAACTGGGCTCTGGCTTTTCAGAAAAGGAGGACAGATGTGCCCTGAAGCCCTCCTACACGACAGCAAACACTGTGCATTCAACAGACCTGCTGGTTAATGATCATGCCCATAAGTAATGTTTTAACCTTAGAGTGGTTTTTGTTTGCTTCAAAAGCCACAAAGCCAAAGAGGAAGTGTAGGAGAACGTGGGCAGGACAGTGGCCAGGAGCCTCATGACCTCATCTTTTTCCGCCACATGGGGATTGGTGGCTGTGCTTGGGACAGGGTTTAAATTCCCAGAGCTCAGAGATGTCAGGCAGCAGGGGACGAGGGGAGAAAGCCAGAGCTGCTGGGAGCCAGCTGGCTGGAGCTGCTGCTGGGATCATTAAGAGTGCTCCTGTTGTGGCTCACTCCTCCAGCACCAGAAAAGGTAATTTTACTTTGCTTTTTTATCTGACACGTGCCAATCCATCTGCAGCTTTAGCCTAGGAAACATTGAGCAGATCTTTGAAAACTGCTTCACTGGGCTGGGGTGTTTGATATTTCTCTGTGGAAAGAGGTGTGCTTTTATAGGAGCAAAGTTGCTTTAGCAATGCCAGGTATTACACATAATCACAGTTTTAAATTTGTGTGCTGATAGATGTCGGGAGGAGGTTACTGAAAACCCTGCCGCTGAATCATGCACTGGAAACTCAAACCTGGTGCTCGAACACAGAAAGCTCTCTCCCTCATGTAACCACTGCCTGGCAGTGTCCTTGTTTCTCCTGGCAGGCTCAGAGTTTGTGCTGCACAACCCTGAGTGGATGGGACAGTCACACTTCTGTGTGAAACTTGAAATTGCAATACCTCTATTAGAGTGTCCTGTCTCAGGGCCAGCCTTACAAATGCATTTTAAATGTCCTAAGCAGCTTTCTTTCCTGCTGTGACTTACCAAAGTTTTGAATGACTCTTGTTCATCAGTAAACTGGTTTAAATTCTCAGAGATATTCCTTATTCTGGGAACAGGTCAGTAAGCACTGAAACTTACTGTAGCTCTCCTAATTTCAGCAGGAATCAGTTATTCATTAAATTGCTAAAGCTGCAATGTGAGCAGCTATTTCACATCACCTCTTGTTTGGAAACACAGGTTATTTTGTTCAGAATTCTGGAGGGGGAAATACAGGTCTATCAATAAAAGCAGTTTATATTCATATAAACTGATTTTACTCAGAACTCGAGTTAATAACCCTAATAACTAGTTTTAAAATAACTGACAAGAGAATATAAATTGTTTGCCTTAACCTGCCTCTTTTTATAAAAAATTATGTTAAATGAATGAAGATAAACCAAAGCTGGTATTTATAACAGTTTTTCACAAAGCTTTTCCTTTGCCTGTGCAAATCAGTAGACAACAGGAGTCAGTTCACCTTTTCAGTGTGGTTTTTCTCACCACTGCTCAGCTCTTCTCAGCACTTAGTTTCAAAATTCTTGTAGCTTTTGAGCTGCTAAGTCATTACAAGGTGAGTGGAGGGTGGTGATGGAAGATACAGGAAATAAGATTAGCGTGGGCAAGTTGAATCCATAGCAGGGACCTGGTCTCAGTACAGTGAAGCACACCAGGAGAAAGGAAAAGCCTATAGCATTTTTGTGGTATTTCACCTTGTTGACTCACTGTTCCAAAATATTTTCTAGGTAAAACATCATAATGAAGGTGGCAGTTTTGTGTTTATGCCTTATCAGCATCGCTGCTGCATGGCCAGTGAGTAAATCACAAATACACACCCCCAGCACTTGCATTATTTCCTTTGCGCATCAGCGAGAAATACTGATAAATGTTTTTTCCTTTTTCTCCCTTCAAGGTGATTCAATCCAAGCAGCATGCCATTTCTGCCAGCTCTGAAGAAAAATATGTAAGCTCATTTTGTCTTTCTGTTAATTTTCTTTCATAAACGTGTTTGGTTTTTTTTTTGTTTGTTTCCTCCAAAACACATTTTCTGGTACTTGTTCTATGATTGTAGATGCTTGCAGAACATGTCCTCACCTGGCTGTTATGAGCCAGTTTCAAAGCAGAGAGCCACTGATGTCCACAGACCTTTTTCTGTGTCATGTGTCCTGGTCGTAAACTTTCATCAGTTCTATCTCTGGACCAGCACTGGAAATCTTTTTTCTTAATGAAAATTGTGTTAGCTGTTAATTAAAAAGAGAAAGGGACTGCAGTATGGCAAAATTACTATAACCCATATTCATTAGTGTGGATCAGATGACACTATTTGGTGCTGGAAGAGCACTTTAATCCAATTTTCTATCTTTTTTTTGAGTGATGTAAGTGGACTGCATTAGTCTTGTATATAGCTCTTTAATTTATTCCCCATTGCTAGCTGTTACCCTTGTAAAATCAATTCTTGGCTCCGAGAACCAGCTACTGCATTTAGTTTAGAGTCTTCATGATGTGGGAGATAAATCACCCTCCAGAAAGGGCCTAAGAATTAGCAGAAGCAATGGCTGTTAGATATAACTCCAAATTCCACTCAATAAAAACAAGCTGGGGAAACTGATCTGGATTTCCCCAGGCTCTGCCAGAGGGAGAGGCACATCTATATGTCTTCTGGGTACAATGTTCACCTGGGATCATGGCTTGTTCTCAGTCCTCTTCCTACCGCAATGAATAGCTGAGGACACATCTCACACAGAAGGACTAGGTGCTGCAGATGCCACATCTGTCTGAAAACAGAGGTTGGGATGTGGCAGCGTTGCCTGCTCCTTTGAGGATTAACCCGCCCTTTTATTTTCTCTTGAAGGACTCCAGGGGCCATCACTTGCACAGATATCACAATGAGCACGTCAACTCTCAGTCTCAGGAGAGTCAGCAGCACGCACAGAGTGACCTGGCATCATCTCAGCAGGTACAGGCACCTAACTGGAAGAGAAAGCAGAGATCTTTCCATGCCAAGATTTGCAAGCTATGATTAAATGCTTAAAGAATAGTCAACCTGCTGATCAGCTCCACTGTACGTGCCTTTGTGTGCTAACAGTGAGTTTTGTGTTGCTTTCAGACCCTTTACTCTTCAGAAGAAAGCATGGATGTCCGAGAACTGGTAAGTGTTTTGAAGGGCAACATGTCAGTTGGGTGCTGCAGGGCAGCCAGTGCGTAGCAGCTCTCCTTTTCGTCAGTCAAGTGCGGTTCTTGCAGTAACACCTCTCCCGAAATAAAACAAAGCTCCAGGCAGGGTGAGGTGAACTCCGTGCAATGCCTGGATGTAGCTCCTCAGCAGTGCCTAAGCCCTGGGTGAACGGGACAGATACCAGTCTGCACCTCTCACACCCAGGTTCATTTGCCTGATGCACCATAAATGTTTTCCAGCCCTTTCCTGATGTGTCAAGCAAGAGCCATGAAGATGTGGATGATGATGATGACGACGATGACAATGATTCCAATGACACGGATGAATCCGAAGAGGTCGTCACGAGTTTTCCCACAGACATTCCAGTAACTGAACCGTTCCCCACTTTCCCTTTCACCCAGGGAGACAGTGCTGGCAGAGGTGACAGTGTGGCCTACAGGATGAGGGCAAAAGTTGCACTGTTGAAGTCCATCAAACTCCGCAAAGCTGCCAAAAAGGTAAATAGCACTGAGCAGTGGTACCCATGTTCTTGGAAATGGGGAGCGAACTTGAAAATGGACATGGCATTTTATGGGAGTTGGTTTTGAAAAGAATTGGTATGGAAAAAATAGGCACAAGTGAAGGAATGTATTTCCTTTCTCTGGGTACCACAAATCAGTGGATCTCGATGGCTGCCGATGGGCTGGGGCAGGAGCGTAGCCCGCTGCTGCAAGCTGTGCAAAACTGCAGTTTGCACTGTCACGATATACTTGCACACACTCTGAGGCCAGGAGCAAAACAGAGTTTCTCATAATGTGAAATGTTCATGTGACTCCGTAAAACACCAGAGTGCACCTCCAGGCAGAGGTGCATCATGCAGGCTTTGGGTGTCCCCGCAGACCGAGCAGCCTGCGTTAGTGCAGCACTTGACGGAGCAGTTCCTCAGAAGAGACAATGGCTCTTGTTCTTCTCTCTAACACAGCTCATCTATGATGCCACTGAGGAAGATGAGAGCGACATGGATGCAGACAGCCAGCGCTCTGTCTCCCGGCAGGATTCTGCTTCCCGCAGCTCCCTGAGGAAGCACGCCAGCAGCGCGGTATGGTCTGAGCAGAGCCACGGGCGGGACAGCAGGGAGCAGGACAGCAATCCGCGCGACTGGAGCTTGGAAAACGACAGCCGGCACAAATCCGACAGCCGCGAGGCAGAAGGCGACAGTATCAAGTCTGGTTTCAGAGGGGACAGCCACTCGAGCGTGGAAAGCAAGGAGAGAGGGGACAGCCACCCGAGCGTGGAAAGCAGGGAGAGCCGGGACCACGTGTCAGCTGAGCTCCCTGACAATATCAGCAACCAAACCTTGGAAAGCGCCGAGGATTCTCAAGATCGTCACAGCATCGAAAGTAACGAAGTCACCCTTTAAAGGGAGACAAAAGTAGTGTTTCCCTTCTTTTTCAACCCCTACCTAAGGGAAGCGGGGAGTAGCTTCATTTCGGGGAACTGTTTGTTAAATGTAGTTCGCGCGGTGTTTTTCGGGGTTCGGGGCGGTCCACGTCGCCCGGGGCTGTGCCGGCGGAGGCTGTGGGACACACGGGGCGAGGGTCGCCCCTCGGGCACGCTGCTCTCTGCGCTGCCGGGCGGTGTTTTGCTGTAACGGGATTAAATAAAACCTCAAAACCCGGTACCTGCGTTACTGTTCACTGGGGCCGGGGCCGGGCGGGGGGAGCTTTAACACTTCTTCTCAAAATGATGTGAAATCGCTGTTCCCCACAAATTTAACCAGTACAACCCCTTCGCGAGGCGGGTTCTCCTCTCTGCTTTCACCGAGGATGAGCGGGACTCCAAACACCCAGCGCCGGCCCCTGCACCGCTACCGCAGGGGCGGTCCGGGGCCGCCTTGGAGAGGGGAGGGAGGCGTGGCAGGAGGAGAAGGAGGGCGGGAAGGAGGTC